>VZUA01029975.1:11298-29614 GCA_013401035.1 Horornis vulcanius
TAAGGTTAAAGAAAGGAGTTGGTTTATAAGGAAAATAAAGTGAATTATTACAAAGGGTGCATCATGCTGATAAGAGTTTTTTTCTTAAATGAAATAAAAATTATTCAGATAAATTCCAAATACTCATACTATTTTTATTGTTATTTTGGGGATGATTTACACTGTATGTATAACTTGTTTTCTCTCCTCCTGCTCCTCAATATTTCTGAGCAGAGAAACTGTAAAGGTAGTTCTTCCCCCTCAAAAACTACAATCTAAAGTTTCTTTTGCTCCTTTTCCTGATGAAAAGAAGTAACATTTTATAAAGGTGAAGAAAGCAGAAAATAACAACTTTTCTTGTAGAAATAATACTAAATTACTAAATCTATATTTCCTTCTTTAAATTTGTACTGAAGTTGATGCTGTCTCAGTTGCATTGTATCTAGAATCTAATTGTTCCAGCATCTTCCAAATTTCAGCTATTTGCTCATCATTCTGAACTGTGGGCTACCTGTAAACAGACAATGTTACTCCAAAATTTAACACTCCTGAACTGTAAAGATGAACAATATTCCTTCCCACTGAACTTGGACAAAGACAGACTTAGTGAACAGTATTCCAAGTGAGGTACAGAATGATCAGTTGTGATTCCCAGATTCCTAGTTATTAACACTTAATTTTCTCTTAATTTTTTGCTCTACTTTTTTCTATTTGCTCTATTTTTTTCTATTTCTTTTTTCTATTTACTTTTTTCAGTTTAGCACATAAATTGAACCCACTGTAAACAATGGCGTTGCTTTTCTGTACATGTCTTAAAGCAGCTGAACATTTTTGAGAGCATTATTGGGATTTTTCCTTCTAGATTCTCATTTCCCTGCTGGCAGGAGCGGTTTCCATGCCCAGCGTTCCAACTCTCCTATCTGCAGGATCAAGTGTTCCTTCTTGCAAGACGCAGAAATGTGACATAAATGCATAACTTAAACCTGCATAACAGAGGCAGCAATTCAAACAACTTGTGTCCTGTAACTGTGGGGAATCTCTCAGTGAGAAAAACAGTGATTTCCCCCAACTCTTAGGCAAAACTCCACCAAGGGATTTTCCTCAGATGATCCAGGTAGTGCGTAACAGACAGTGAAATAGTCTCTTCAAGTAGTCACTGGATGGGTTTTCTCACCCTGACTGTGGTATTTTTTCCGTGGGTAGCTGCCTGGTAGATTAATCTCATTTCCCCCGGCCCTCAGCCCTTCCCTCGGCCGTCCAGCTGCGCAAACAAAGGGGCAGGCGGACATTTCAGAGCTTCCTTCTCCTTCTCCTCCGGCTTGGCCCTGCCTTTGTCCTGCTCACACAACAACGGCTTTAACAGCCCCTGCGAGATGTGCCTCTCACTTCCACTCGGATCGAGAACCTCCACTGGGATCAGCTTAAAAAAGCTGCCAGCTGCCAGGCAGGGATCACCATCCACGAGTGACTCCCTGCCGCCACCGCGGAGGGGCCCTGCGGCTGCGTGTGCCAGCTCAGGAACGCGAGCCAGCGCTGTCCCACGGCCCGCAAATTCTGTGCGGTTCTGCAAGTCTTTCTGGGATGCTGTGGCCTCCCTGGAGCACCGTGTCAGGCACGTGGGACCCTGCAGTAAAATTTTGCTGATTATTCACTTAAAAAAATGTGGCTGGAACATATCCTTCGAAAGATGCGTATTTCACAAGAAAAGGTACTTAGATTTTAAAATAAAGTATAGTAAATGTAGCATAACATAGGCAAGGAACCCCCTGGATTTTAAAGTTATCCATTGGCCAAAAATGATAGAAATTACCATAATTTTGAGGGGAAAAAAAAAGTTTTCATATTTTGCTTAATGATTTCCATAGACAAAAGATGTCGAAAAACTTAGGTAGAACACCTGGGTCTATGGGAACGGGGAAAAGTCAAGAGTCTGCTGAAGTGCTAACCCAAAAAGTTGCTAAAAGGTGTCAAATTGCTCTCAAACCCACAGCCTTTCTGCGCTGCTCCGCGCGTGTCACACGCGCAGTCAGGGCACAAACCGCAGCCTTCCCGGCTGTTGCTGCAATTCCCGTCCGATGAAGGGAATTGCAGCAGTCCCGTCCGATGAAGGGAATTGCAGCAGCCCCCAGCGCGGGGGGGAGCGCCCCCGGCCTCGCTCAGGGCTGTCCCGGGCGGGGTGCGGGATCCTTCGCGTTCCGAGCAAGTCCGGCCCTGCCGCCGCGCCGTCGCTTCCGGCAAGATGGCGGCCCTCGGGGCGCTGCCGGGTGCCCATGGCGGCGGCTCCGGGGCTGCGCGGGCGGGCGCTGCCCGAGCTCCGCGAGATGCTGAGGCGGCAGGAGCGGCTGCTGGCCGACCGGTGAGGGCAGCGGGAGCGCGGGCGCCGAGGAACGGGCCCGGCTTTTCGCCGGCTTCGCCCGTCCCCGTGCAGGCGGCAGAGGACGAACCGCTCGCTCCCGTTCAGCGCCTGCGGGGGCCGGCGAGGGCGCGGATACCCCCGGGCTCCAGCGGCTGAGGATGCGGGGCAGCGCTCAGGTTGTACATGTCCGTGTGGCCCTGCTGCCTGGGCACGGGAATGGACACCTGGCCCGTGAGGAAAGGCTGACAGAATTGGGATTGTTCAGCCTGGAAAAGAGAAGGCTTTGGGGTAACCTAATTGCGGCCTTCCAAACCTTGAGGGGAACTTACAGGAACGATGGGGCAAAACTAATTGCAAAAGTATGTAGTGGCGGACAAGGAGGGAACGGGTTCAAAGTGAAAGAGAGTAGGCTTAGATTAGATACAGAAGGAAGAAATAGCTCCCTGTGAGGGTGTGAGGCACTGGAACAGAAGCTGCGGCTGCTCCACCCCTGGAAGTGTTCAGGGTTGGGTTGGGACTCTGAGCAGTCTGGACTGATGGAAGGTGCCCCTGCCCGTGGCAGGAGGTGGAACGGGATCATCTCTAAGGTCCCCTCCCACCCAAACCATTTCATGGCTCCTGTGTTTCACTGGCAACACGTAGTTGCTGCTGCAAGTGCTTTGCATCTTGCCGTGTTTCAGAAGTTTAGTATGTAAATAAGCTGATGTTGCAATGTGAAACCTGTTCCATTAGCTATTCTAACTCTATTCTATCTCAGATTGAAATGGGATTGTTTAAAATAATTTTTGTTTGCTTGTTTGTTTTAGGAAGTTCATTGCTAGGCTTCCAGATAAGGGTAAGAAGATCTCTGATTTTGCTGAAAAGCTGAAGCTTGCCATTTTTCAAGAGGAAGAAGTAGCCAGGACAGCTGAGCTGTTATCTGCTGTCAGGTTGGAGTTTCAGGCAAAACAGGAAGAGATTAATACAAGCAAACAGGAAGTTGTCCTAACTGAGGACACAGTGAACAGTGCAGATTCCTCAGTCGTTCATGAAAACTCTAACATTAAAGACATTTCTGACATTTCTGCTGAAAGGCAGGAGGCAGAATGTGTTGAAGAAGATGCCACAAATACAGCTTTGGAAAATCAAAGGACTCAGAGGAAAAATAATAAAGTAAAGACTGTTACAAAGAATCAGAATCGTTTTTGTGAAGCTGTCTCCAAGTCAGCCACAAGCAATCACCTGAACAATGATCAGCAAGTCTCCCAGAGCAATGCTGAGGATGGTACAGAAAGTACAGCTGCTTTGGACAATAGTAAAGAAGCCTTGGTCGATGCCTTTCAAAGAGTTACAATTGCAGATGGCGAAAATAGTGAAAAAATACTGGAAAAAGAGCAGGATGTGGCAGAACACAAGGGCAACGTGTTTGGAAGCCGGCATCCCAAGACACCACATTATATTGAAGTTCTAGAGGCCAGAGCCAAGAATCCAGTCATAAAAAAACCCAAATTTAAAACAAACGTGTAAGTATTATGACATAGAAAAACCTTTTGTGAGATACTTGATGTGCATAAAATTTGAAATGGTACAGAGCAAGCAGGATGGGTTTATTTTCTAGTGATTTAAAGAGATTTGAAGTCTTACGACTCACAAGATTCATATTGTAGCTTTAGCTTTAAATGCCTCAGACTCTCAGTACTGAGCAGTGGTTTAATTCTGCTCATTTGAAACAACTGTCATGAATCTTCATAGAATTTCATAGCTTAAGGTGCAAAACTGCTAAACAACTGGCAAAACTTTTGGATCAGTTCTATAACATAGAACTTTAATAGCTGGAAGCCTTTTGCTTTTTCTGCACTTTTGGGAAAATTAAAGTTAATGTTATCTGTTCTGGTAGCATTAACAGTTTGTACCTTGTGTGACTCCCAAAGCATTGCTACTTCAGTTTGCTAATAAATCAGAAAACCAGTTTGGTTCACCGTCAGGAGTAACTTGTGATATTGTCTCTTGTGGAGAAATAGTTCTGTTTCTTCTGAGTGCTGTTTACTTTTTATTTGTCTGTTTTTTTCATAGTACTTCAGATTTATTTTCAACTCTTACTTGTTAAAAATAAGTTTTGAAACTGGAGTTGTTCAACCTTGTGATGCAAGTTTGGGTCACAATGTAGGTGTTTTGTGTCTTGCAGACTATCAGGAGAGCAGAGTGGATCATCTCATGGTTCCTCATCCAGTCGATCACCTGGGGGATTTGGGTCTCCAATTCCTCCAGAAGAGAGACGACTCAGAGATAAGAAACATTTGGATGACATCACAGCAGCTCGACTGCCACCACTTCACCACTCCCCTGCTAAGCTGTTATCCATAGAGGAATCCATAGCAATTCAGATACAGCAAAAAGAAGCTTATGAGGTATGAATTTACAATTTGGTCTGAAAATTATATAATCAGGATCACTCCCAAGAAAGAAAAGGTGAAGGGATCTTTTCATGATGCTGAATTGAGATGGGCAGACTTTGAGGAAAGGCTCTTTGTCTTGTGTTTGATTCTTTCAATGATATATTGGCCTCTGAAAGTATTAGTCCTACATTAAACACAATCTCTGTGTGTTGAAATGCTGACCTTATTGCACTTGCTTCACTCCACTCTTCATTAAAGAGTTTTTGTCCCTTGCAGAAATGAAGGCCTAGGAATATTTGTTATTGTTGAAATATACAAGTATATACATTTGTCTGTATTTATGCTGTGTCTGAAGAATCCAGGTTCTGGGCTTCTTCAAATTCTGTTATAATGGATTTTGAATTTCCGGGTAGTGTCAGGCTAATGTTTAAGTTAGACTCTATTGTAGAAGTGTTCTGTTAAAATTGACATTACTGTCACGGGTGGGGGCTGCCACATGGAGAATTTCAACTCTTATTAAAAAGAGTCAAGTATTAATAGCACAGCTATGTATAAGAGTGAAAAGAAACCTGAAATTTCTTTTCTAGTTACTAAAACTTTTAATTAAGGCCACTTTGGAATTACTGATATTAGGATGTCGAGTTTATATTTTAGTATATGAGTTTATTCACGAGAATGACAAATGGACACCTTTTCTAACCTGTGTCCTTTTTTTGTTTCTGACATAGGAGATGCAAGCCAAGCTCGCAGCACAGAAGCTTGCAGAGAGACTGAATATAAAAATGCTCAGGTTTGAACCAGAGGGGGAAGCCTCAATGCAGTACAGAGAAGTGAGAGATGAAGATTATTTTTCAGCAGAAGACTGAATACATGAAAGAGTGTCTGTGGTTGAGCTGTGTAACTGATCTTCATGCAGTACTTCTTAAAACCCAAACCTGAATATTGAGAGTGCTTCATCTAGGCAGTTTTTTCTTAAAATTGTCACATGGCAGCTCCAGGAAGGGTTCAGTGCAGACATCATAAAGATACATGTCACAATTATTTATCAGTCTGCTTTGGGGACTGTTTTTTGAACACTTGGGGCAGTTAATCCTTGTGGAATGCCCCACAGTTCTCCGCTTTAGCAGACTGAGCTCTCTAATACAGTTTTGCAGGCTCTGATGGGTCAGCTACAAGAGAAGGTTTCTTCTGTGCAGAAACGTGACTGCAAAGGGCATTGGCACTAAACGTGTCCATAAAGTAAGCTGAGATGACTGCTCACATGTATGAAAACTCATGTCTTGTATAAAGGTGAGCTATTTCTTTTACTTATTTAATATTTCCTTGCTTTTAAGGTATGGTGAAAACACCTGCCCAGAGAGTTACAATAAATACCTGATCCTTAGGCTGTAAGGTAACTTCTTATCACATGAGAACTTGTTTCTGTGCCTGCACCTTAAAATAACACTTGCTGCCCTTATGTTGTAAATAGGTAAGAATTTATTTTGTAACTCAAATTCTGTTTGGGCTTTAAGGGACTCTGCTGTTTGATTTTTGGTTATTATGGCAAAGCACATCAAGAGATCAAGTTAATCTGAAGACTCTACTATTTTTATTAAAGATTTTTATGTTTTTCTGTATTTTTGTATACTGCTTTCATACTTTGGAGGAACTATTTTTTTCATAGTTCAATACTGTAAATTAGGTCCATCCTCTGGTTTTCTTGGAGAAAATGTTGTGTGTATTTTTAAGTTTTGGCTGTTATTTGAAGACAAAAAACAACCTTCCTTACAAAACCATGAATAATAAGAATTTTAAAAGATAAGGAACACACCTGACAAGTATCTTACAATGGTATTTTCACTGTGGACTAGGATTTTCTGAGCCTAGTTTGAGTTCAGTTCTTAAAAACAAACCTCAGAAATTCCTTGTATAGCCTGGCAACACTTGTTATCCAAGATGTTGCCACAGCTGTGTGTGCAGGGCTGTCCCTGGCTGGGTACATGTTCCTGCAGGAATGATATCTTTGGAAACCAAGGCTGCTCCAGCTGCAAGTCATTCAAAAAGCTGCATGGGATGAAAATGTGGGAGGAAGGTCTCAGCCACTTCTTGAGGGCAGGCAGCACTTTCCTAGCAGGCAGTAACTCTCTCCCAAGTGCTCTACAAGCCCTCCTGGGCAGTCTCTGTGGCACAGTCCATACCCTGGCACTGCAGCTGGACAGGTGGAACTGCTGCTAAGCTAATTGTGATATTTTTTGACTAGGTCATCTGTTCTTTCCTGAACCCTCTCCTCTTGCAACCTTCTTGTTCTCATCGTTCATTG
The DNA here is from genome assembly GCA_013401035.1 of Horornis vulcanius. Taxonomy (NCBI): domain Eukaryota; kingdom Metazoa; phylum Chordata; class Aves; order Passeriformes; family Scotocercidae; genus Horornis; species Horornis vulcanius. The sequence goes on from VZUA01029975.1 coordinate 18,311, forward strand.
GCTTCTCATCAGCTGCTCTTCCCTTTTTCTCATTAGGCTTACCTGCTGTCACTAAGCCAAATCCATTTTCTGCATCCCTGCACCACCCATTTCATTTCCTTTCCTGTGACATACTGCTGTGTGTCTGTGTTTGACTCCTGCCGTGTGTCATGCATCCTCCTGCCACTGCTATCTTATCTTGCTTTCTTGAACTCCATTTAAATACCAGCTGTGCACCTGGCACCTCCTACGTGCCTCACTCACAGAGTGAGTAAATACCTCACGGAGACCTCAATATGTTTGTGTTTTTGCCATGACTGCTCTCCTGAGGCTTTCCTTATTTCCTGTTTTGGTTTCAGACTCTGCAGGTGTTTGTCATTTCCAGGCCTTCTCACCCTTCTACCTTGTTTTCATACTTGGGTTTTTTTCCCTCCTGTCTTGTTTATTCTCCTTCATCCTCCCAGCTTCTCAGCAACACTTGCCTTTGTCAGCACAGTTCTTTGGCTTGTTTTCAGCCATTCACATTCATCCCTCAGCATCCCTGTTGATGACCCAGTGGATCTCAGTTGTATCTATTTCTGTTCAGCACGTGGCTCTGACTCACAGGCTAGAGGAGTGATCTCCTCTTGTGGATGCAGCTCATCTCTCAGATCAATGCTTTCCCTGCTGCCACCTGTTTGTCCAGCTGCATCTTGTCATCAGCCCTCCTATTACTGCAGTCTGTACTGCTCAAGGACAGTCAGACTAAGAATTGTATTGACTTTCCCTTTGCTGTTTCATGAAACATAAATTACCACTTCCAGGCTGTTAGCATCTCTTCCCCTTGTTAGCATCATTGCCCTTATCCTGTCCTGACTGTGCTGTCACATCTTTGTAAGATGCTGTGTGTGATGTTTTCTCTGTGCTAAAGGAATTCACACAAAGTTCCACAATTAGGGACTTGTTTTCTAGAGTGCTGATTTACCTCTACCTAGGCTTCTGCTGACCACACACTTCTAACTAAACCAAATCTTTTCCTTGTGCTACTAACACATACTTTTGCTCTCTAAACTTTGTAAAGCAGAGGCAGTTTTCTTGATCTTTATTTTGATAGCATTCAACATGTTTGGCCTTTGCCAAAATGATCCCTGAATGGGCAAACTTCACCCTTAAGAGGAGGTAGGGTGGGTGGGTGGAAATCACTGTGGTAACAGGTGAAGTGCATTATGTATTTGTTAAACAATTACTGGCTGTTTAGTGCAGTTTCGGGGAGCTCTTGTGGAGGAGAATCTTGTGTGAATACAAAACTGAGCTAAAGGTATGAATTTTAAGTTGCTATTTAAAAGTTTGTAAAACCTAGAAGCTTTCCTGGGGGCTGTTGCTTCTGAGCAAAGGTATGCACTTTGAATTAAGATTCTGTGAATGAAAAGAAAGGAAAGTAAGGTTTAAGAGAGTCCTATGTTAAGGAGGACATGCAATCTTGAAGTATGTGAAAGGTTAGAGTACAAGAGGATCATGAAAGAATTTGTTGGATAATGAAAGGATGAATCATTAAATGGTTTAGTCACATTGAAAAAGGTTTCTGATTGAGTATGGTACTGCTGTTGTGTATTTCATTGTTTCCCAGTTCCAGGTAATTTCTAAATGTATATTGAGAACTGAGGAGCTTGTTCTCTGTTTTGAGGATGGACTGTTATATTGGAATGGGCTGACTGTTATATTGGAATGGGCTGTTAACAGAAAATAAAGAATGGATAATATGGTTTTGAAGTTGTTCATGTGAATAGTGTTTTGTTTTGACCATGTAAAATTCAGAAGAGAATTGTACCTGTTTTGCTTCAGTGCTTTACAAGGAAAACACGGAGATGAAGTTAGGAAATTATTGCTATATAGGAAAAGAAAACTAGGAATGCAAATAGATGAGAAAAGACCTGTGAGACCTAAAGCTGACGAATCTTGCAGGTTTGAGAGTATCACAGAGACACAGGTAAAGTGTGACCTGTGGTCAGAGAGCTGTAGCATGTGAGGCCAGGAGCTGTGTAGCACCAGCTGTAGTCCCTTGATTACTGCTTTGCTGGGAGTACCTGATTGCCAAACTGCTCAGAAGAAGAGCCCTGTAACAGATTTTCTGTGCAGCAGCTTTAACCTTTCCTGAGGGAGAGAAGATGTAAGCTGGTTTGCCTGCTATGGTGATAACATTATCTAGAGGCTTTAACCACCTACAAATTTATGCGAAGTATTTAGGAAATAAAATTTGAAGAAAAACTTAAATGCTGCTGGACTTTAATTATTTTTGGCAGACTTTGAGACTAACTAAGAGTGGAAAAACAGTAGTTGCTTTTCCTGTTTTTTAGAGTTCTGTTGATAGTGTTCTGTCTGGCTTGTGGACTACTTCTAAGGGCCACATGATCAAAAAAACGGTGACAGTGAGCTCCTGTGTGGAGGAAATGAGGCTGGTAAATTGAGAGAATTTGGAAACCGGCTCTGTGCTGTGGAATTTCTGAACTTGCCACAGGCACACAGTATCAGGAGTCACGGAAAACAATACTTAGACACTACTGATTGATGAATCAGACGCTGAGTGGGAAGACACGGCAAAGGCTGGTCCTGGTGCCTGGGCAGCCGCAGGCAGCGGTTTCGGGGTTTGTGTGTGGAACTCGCAGACGCCACAAGCTGGCAGCCTTTAGCAGCCTCCCGGCGCTCGGACCCGAGCAGCCCCAGCTGGAGGTGTGGATGTGGCTGCTGCTCTGTTCCTTTGTGCAGCTCCATTGCAGAGCCAGCTCCCTGCATCCCGGGGCCTGGAACCTCAGTCATGTGCCATGCTGCGTTTTGCCAGTGCAAATTATCTGCGGTAGGACCCAGTTCTGGCACGGTGTGGGTGGTGGCTGGCTCACCCTCTGCCTTCAGCGAGTTAGTGCCTGCAAGGAGTGTACTTGGGCCAGGGGAATTGCAACTGTCCTTTTATTACAGATGAAAATGAATGGCATAAAGAGGACAAGTTGAGGGAGTACTGTGTTGGAAGAAGCTGTGTCCTACCCTGTGGAATCTACTGTAGGAAAAGGCAGCTTTTCTCAGCTTTCCCAGCCCTGCTTCTTTTTCAGAGTGGGATAAGAAAGAAGCATAATTTCTCTGAAGTATTTTGTAAGGACAAATTTTTCAGGTGTTGCATGTTGTGGTCTTGTTCCAGGAAGGTGCTAACTGACCTGTATTTTCCCTTAGTTTGTGGTTTACAGGGTTTTTTATGCAAATTTACTACTTTTAGGGTGATAATATGTGGAGATCACCATTGAGATTGCCTGGTCTCCTAACTTTTGGGTTTAGGTTGTGAACTCCCATGTTCTGGAGGGAAAGGAAAGCTGAAACGACATCTGTGTGAAAACATTTATTTTCTTGTGGTATCATTAGGTTTTTAGTCAGCTAATGATTGTGTTTTGTTCTCATTCTCTGCGGTGCTGTGTCACTGCTGCCACTGTGGTGGGCAAATGTTAACCGACTGCAGCCCAAACATTTTCCAATCACACTGACTTTTCATGGGGTGTGGACACACAACTGCATCTGACCCCTTTTTAAATCCATACTGTAATTATTAACGTTATGTGTGCAAAGCTTTAGAGGCATTTAGTCATCTCTTGTTTAAAGCAACTGTTCTGATCGCTTGGTTAATAAGCTTTTACTAAATTGCCCCTTGATTTGGTGAAGCATGAAAGCTTCACTGTAATACTGTATTGAAGTCAAAGCTTGATTCCTCTAGGAACATTTATGTGCAAGTGCTCTGTTGAACTGGGATATTGGCTCTGTGTTTTGTTTAATCTCAGTGTGCAAGGCAATTTGTGAATAAGAGTTGTGAACCAGTTACTGGATGTGAGGAGATGTAAATGAGCCCAGTGAAATGTATGGGGGAAGCAAATTGATTTTGAACTTGCTAGAATCATTGAACTAAGCATTTCACTTCTAATCACGTAAATATGAGTGAGTGTGTCCTCCAGCAGTAAGTTTAAGAGTGGTTTCTTGACAGGAAAATTTGTAAGAATTTGTATTGACACCCTCATTGCTTTTCTTTCAGGTTTGTATTGGGGACTGTAATTGTGTCATTCATGAACTGGCAGATCTCCACTGAAATCATGAGGGATATAAGTGGAGCCATAATGCTTAATGAACATATTCCTATTTCCTCTCTCTCTCCACACAGCTGGTATTAATGTACTTGCTTATTAGATCAAGACAGTGATATAATGTGGCAAATGGTTGCAGTCCAAGGTTTGCCGAGTCTCTGAAGCTGAGTATTTAACAGGAGATATTCTTTACACACTTCTGAATAGAAATTTCAGTTCTAAAATTTCTGTACTTTTTTTTTTTCCCTGAAAAAATGTTTTCTCAATTGTTACTTGATGACAGTAACATACACATTAAATTTACTCAGAGTAGTCAGACAGTGGGGGGAGTACTGCAGCTCTGGCTGCAACAGCATCAGATCTCCTGCACCCATTTCTGAATTGAAGCTGTCATCTGCACTGCCTGACCTGTGCTGCACTGGGCCCAAATACTGGGACAAAGCTTGTACTTGCAGAATCACAACTGAATGTGGAGGTGCAGGGACACCATTTGTAGATCTTGGTGAGGGAGAATGACTCTCTAAAAGGCTGAATGCTCAGCTGTTAGGGCTTTGCCTGGTAGGTGGATACCCCTTCCCAAAATGACACTGTAGGAGGAGTAAATTACACAGTCAATGAGATTTACATTCCCAAGTAATTGAAGCAGTTTTCCATTGAAGTTGCAAGGTGCCTGTCTCTTACAGATCAATGAGAACTAAAATTGCTCCAGGAGAGAAACCTGGTACTAACTTGAAAACATGAAATGGCATTGGCACTCTTTTCTTCAGCCATCTCATAGCTCTACTTCCACTTATATTGAATTAACATTGATTTTCTTCTGTTTTCTTACAAATCTTTAAAAATTAATCTTCCAGAATTTACCTGCAACAAAATGAACCCCCTGATTTTGGGTAACAGATAATATATATATAAACATGAGCTAGGTTATCTGGCTATTATTTGTATTTGAATGTATGAAACCTTCAGAGACTGTGTGATAAGCTCTTTCTGTTTAAGTCACCGTTACGAGTGGTCTGTGTTGTCTCCTGGTTACTATAAAAGTCTTGATGTAATTCTGGTTTCCAGAGTTACAGATCCATCAATTCCATTTGTAATTATGTATGAAATTATTTTGTCATTGACTTTCTCCCATGCTTTTGCCTTATGGGGGGAAAAAACCCAAACCCAAGCCTCACAGATTCACAAAACATTTCTTATATGTAATAATATTTTCTTTACTGACTCAGGCTATTTCATATTGATTAGAAGTTCCTAATCCTTGGTTTCACATGTCTTTCTCAGAACTGCTTTAAGCTGGCATTGTAGTGATTATAGTACTGCTTAAATGATAGCTGATGATAAATATTATCCGTGCACAGACATTGGGCATCATCATGTGTCATGCCTGCAGACCAGTTTTTTTTGCCTGCACGGCAGATTTTTGTGGCCGTGAGCCAGGAATTTTAATGAAAGAAAACATCAAAGATGCAGAAGAAATGAGAATATTAGTCAAGGAAGATACACAGTGATGCTCTCTGATAACCCCTGGTAATTGACATTAGAACTATGTGGGAGCAACTTAAATAAACATCTGGACACTGAGTTTAGACATTTCCAGTGACAAAACCCAGACAGATCTTCTGGACTTGCAATAATAAATATTTCAGCGCAGTCCACATGAATCAACTTAGAATTCTGTTTTCAATTATTCTAGTTTTATAAATATATCATAGTTAATTATTCAGGGATACAGTTTCTTTTGAAGATTAAGGAATTTGATGTTTGCTTCATTCACATAAAGTTCCATTTTTTATTTGTATCAAACTTACTTCTGTTTGTACAAAAACAATAATGCAAGCTTGCCAGAAGCCATTAAAGTAGAATGCAACTGAACTTTTCCTGGGGTGGAAGGGCCTTTTCTGAAATTGCTGGCAGTGCACTGTGCTTCATTCCAGCTATGGTAACCACTTAAATTGTGCTGAAAATAAGATTACAAATAATCATTTTTAAAAGTTATTCTCAATATTTAGAAGATACTTTCTTTATCTTTTTTTACTTTTGGTAATGTGATAGTGCTAAGAATGTGGTATCCCTTACAAACAGTGAAGAGATGTTTATATCTACCAAAGTATTTTAAAAAGGTAGTAATGAAGCGACAAGACTGAATGGATACTGGTTGCAGCCGAGATCTGACTCTAGTATTACAACTCTGAGGAGTCAATGGCTAGCAAAAACATGCTCAAGTTTTGGTTTTTTTCTCTATATTCTTTAGAGAAGCCTCTACTGTGAGCTCTAATTGCAAAACCACTTATTTCAGGAGGAATGAATCATGTCTCTGAGGTTGAAGAGTTATTTTTATATTATATTAAAATTAATTTATCATGCTTTAAAAAAAATTATTATTATAATTTGAGATGGTCTGTACCTTTGTTGCTGGGGGCCCTGGACAAAATGAGGAATTCTTCTGAAGTGTACTCAGGATTTAGGAATCTTCAATTTCCACTTTGAGTTTAATTTATGCTTCCCCACAGCCTGGCCTGTCAACATCAGCACATTTCTGCAGTTCCCTACCCTGGCTGTCACTAGCAGGAGCACAAGTGTAAGCTGGCTGCCAATGTTATTGAGTCACTGGCTGAGTTGTGCTATACCACTGGATTAGGAAACTTTTAGAGGACTACTGTGTTAGTCTGACCTACAGGTCATCATCCCTTTCAGAGATGGGAGAGGCAGCCACGAGTTGAGTACAATTTAGAAAGTCTCTCTTGTGCTGGCTGAGGAAGTTGTTCCTGCATCAGGCTGGGCTGGTGTGGCAGTTCAGGTTAGAAGGGACTTCAGGATAGCTCCTGGTCAGGCTGCTGCACAAAGCAGTCAGTTCTGAGGCAAGGTGACATTGCTCATGGCCTTAATCCAGACTGGTCTTGGAAACCTCCAAGGAAGGAGACCCTACAACCTCAGGATAACCTGTTCCAAGTATGACTGTCCTCCTGTAAGGCCAGGTACAAAGCCTCTCTTGTTTCAGCTTATGCCTGGCTCGGTCTTGTGATGATGCCCTTATACCCTGGAGGATGCTGTTCAATCCCTTTGAGGTCACCCCTTCTCCAAGGTGAACAGGTACTCTGCTGCTCAAGCATCTTGCTGTTTACCAAGACCCTCAAGGCTTTTTCAGCAGGGCTGCTTCACAGCTTGAGATTTCTGGGCAAATCATAGGGCAAGCATGTCAGGAAGTTGTAGGCTGGCAATGTATTTGGTTCTGTCACAGCTCTCTCAGATTAATAAAGTATGTTTTCTGCTTTCATATTCTGAAAACAAAAAAGTACCCTAGACTCAGATCAGGTTAGCCATGCTATCCAAAACTTCACTGTTAATTAAAACAAGGCAATTTGTGCTTTGTAACCCTTTCTACGTACTATAAAAGTGATGGATAAGGAAGCACAGTGAAAGCTATAAATCAGCCTTGAGTCTGATAATCTAATAAGAGCATCTCTTTGGCAGTTTCACCTCTTGCTCATTGATCTGTAGCTTAGTAATTAATTTTCCTTAGTTTTATCCTTGTATTTATTAGAATACCTAATTCTTTATTGCTAAAACTGTGCACCGGAAATTTGTAGTGTTATAGTTCAGACAGTGCAATTTATTCATTGTTGTAGGAACACAGAGGAGGAAGACAAATTATTTAGAGGTTTATTACTCAGAGAGGTGCACTTGAGGAAAGACAGAGAATAAAGCAGAATGGATAAATCTAAGGGGAAAATGTATGTTGTGAATATTAAGCAGCTCTTGTAACAGAGGAATTATCTGTTGAATGATCGATCCCCCATGGGAAAGTGTTCAGTTCTCATTGCAGGTGCTCACAGAGCACTGACTGCAGAGAACAGCTCTGCACTGAAGAGGTAAATGGATAATTGGGATGTGGGGATGTTGCTTTGTGTGTGCTGCCCATGCTGTGACTGCAGCATTCCCCTCTGCTCTGTACAGGGCAGCCATTCTTTCCAGTTGTATTTGTGGTTGAAACCTGAGAGTGTATTTTGGATACCTTAAGTATCATGGAATTTAAGGGAAATTGCTCATCAGATCTTGAATCTGAAATACATTGACAATTCTAATTTTCTCCTACAGTTTTGTTTTCTGATCTTGCTGAAAGGAAGGGGCAGTATGGGTAAATGCTCTGCTTATCAGCTCTGCCCCATTCCAACATTACTTTTTCCCAAGAAGGAAAAATGCTGATAAAAAGCAGTAATAAAATTAGCTTCAAATCATTTGGAGCAGATGAAAATTCTCTTTATGCATTCTTTTTGTGCTTTGTCTTGACCTTTTGTTTGACTCAAACTACCACACTCTCAAACTACTACTCTCTCCAAGTAGAGAGGAAATGAAGTTTATAGGTTTCTACTTAATGGCTGTTGAGACCCTTGTCAGATGTACATTTAAAATGTTAACTCATTTCTCTATCTTGGTATTTTTATTTCCTAAATGATTATTAAGCTTTGTAGAGACCCAAAGATAACAAACTTCTAGGTAGTACATACATTACATATGAGCTGAATTTTGTGCTCATGTGCCACATACTTATATGCAGAGAAAATTGAAAAATGGAAAGAAAGCAAGATGTAGAAAAAATGTTAATCAAGTAAATATTTCCTTAGATGCTAAAGCTCTCACTTTCTTTATAAATATAACTTTGTTTAAAACAAACAACCAACCAAAAAACCCCAACCAAACCCCAAAACCAAAAGCAACCCAGCAAAGAGCATATATTGTTATTAGGTTATCAGAATCCTCCTGCAGAAAAGAATATAGGTCAGGTATATTAGACAGATGTTGAGAATAGCTCTGTTCTCTGTCTCACAAGCAGTTCTCAGGGTTATCAATTGCATTTGGCTTTTAGCATAAAGGTAGTTGGCAAAGTACCATGTAATATTCCATCCATTATGCCTGTCTTATGAAGTATCACACACTTCTTCCTAGAATAGGTGCTCCCTCTCCCCTCCACAGAGATTAGACTGTGCTTTTACTAGTGGAATGGGTCTGTGGGAGAGTCACCTGAACTGCACTCTTCCTATCTTTTTAAAACAGGGAGATGAGAGATAAAGTTTCATAGGTCTGGAGAGAGCAACAGTTTGTATTTCTGTCTGTGTCACATCTGTCTAACTTGTCTTTGTGGTCCATGACTCTGCCACAGCTTTGGAGGGAAGTGCTCCAGAGGACTTGGTGTGTTCTTTTCTGTGCTCTAGTGTGTAAGAGAGCATAGCTCTAAAATATTTGGAGGCTCTAAGAATCAGTGATGTAGAGATTAGGATGAAAACCCAGTACACCTTTTCCAGATGTGTAAAAGGACAGCATGACACTCATTCTGAAACCTAGCCTATAGTTACATCCCTGCTAAATTGTTGTCTAAGTAAATAGCTTTACTGGTGGAGTAGAGGAGACATGAGAGTCAGATTACACTTTATCACAGAACTTGATATGAAATCCACACTTTGTTGCCTGGACAGTGTGGTGAGATGGATATCTGTGGTAGTAATGTAAGAGGATATTTGTAGGAGTGCTATATGTCACAGAGCTGCCCTGGATCAAATAGCATTAAAATATATTGTACATGGGCTTTGATCAAGGACCACAGAGCCATGTCTAGCCCATGGAGAACCAGGAGACCCATTTACAGCCTGCCACAGCAGCAAAAAGTGTTTTTCCCAGGTTATGGTTTTACTATTATTAATGCTGGTGCTGTATAGTACAGGGTCACCCAACAGTACTAGTTAAAGCAGGAGGCTGTGTGGATATGCAACTTACTCCTGTTTTCTGTTTAGCTGGAGAATTCCCAGAGTGATGGTTATGCTGCCTTTATGATTCTTTGCCAGCTGTGTAAAGACAATACTCAAGCTGGCACACAGCCTGCCAGGGGAAGTGTGTTTTAAAACAGCTGGAACAACTGAGACTCATGTGATTAGCCTGAATCAGTGGTGCTATTTGTTTCACCTGGTTAAGACTAGGTGCTTAGACCCAGGTGATGTCTGATTGAGCCATGTCCTCAGGAAAGTCCCAATTTGTGCTTTTGTCTGTAGATCTGATGTCCCCTCTGTGGTCACCCTGTTCGCCACTGCAGAGCTGTGCCATACAAGGCATTTCAGGACTTTTGTCATTGTGCCAATGTTTCAAGGCTGCCACAGTAATTTTAAAATCTAAGATAGAGAGATACCTTTTTTCTCCTCCCCACAAAAATGGCCTTGTTTGGGCCTTGTCTTAGGGTTTGGAAATTGTAACTAGTGTTTTGTATAATTAATGCACTCCTGGTGTAATGCCATGAGGTACCAGAGTGGCACCAGGCAGCACCCCAGCACCCTGCCTGGCTTGACAGGGCGATGGAAGCAATGGAATCTCATTAGCACCAAGCTCTAGGTTAATGAAGCCCTGCTAATGAACAATGTTGTGCTAGGTAGAGTAACCTCATGTCAGTAGAGTAACCAACCACGATAAAGTTTGGATATTAAGGGCGTTTGAAAATACCTTTTGGTATTTTTATTGACAATACAGGTATGTGCAACCTGGCCTGATCCTATTTCTGTTCCCCTTGCTTGAGGAATATAGCTATACTGTTTGTAGCTTCTGACTACTAACTACTAACAGCTTAACTCCAACTCTAACACAATTTTCTGTGGATTTGTGATGTTCAGCCAAACTAATATAATCATGTAATAAATATCTAGTTTTTTCATGATACTTTAATTAAATATCAGACCTCCTTACGGAGTTTCAGAAGAGGGGAAACACACAAAGTGGGTGTTGCGCCTTGCAAGTCACTCGGCAGGCCGGACTGTGCTGTGGAGAGCATCGGGGATTGTGTTTGGAGGGGCGGCACAGCCCGGCGTGAGAGGAACCGGAGCGGCGGCCGGGCTGGCGGCGGCTCCGGGGCCGCTCCAGGCGGGAGGAGATGGCGTGGCCTCCCCTGAGCTGCGAGAAGCTCGCTGAGAGCTGAGGAAAAACTTTAAATGGGCCATAGCCTAGAGGTATTGTACTCTCCCTGGCTGACAGCCTGGGCCTGGAGCGCCGCCAGAGAGGGCGGAATGGGGCCCTAGGGTTCTGCGGAGATGAATAAAATAAATAACCCCGCGCAGCGCCCCTTGCGCGCCCGAGCGGCCGCGCGGAGCCGGCAGCGCCCTCCTCTGCGCGGCCTCCCGAGGGCACCGGGCAGCCGCGTCTGCTTTCTATTATTAAAAGAGGGAAATGAACTAAAAAAACCCAAAACCAACAAAAAACC
>VZUA01029985.1:0-11559 GCA_013401035.1 Horornis vulcanius
GGGATCGGGGGTCGGCCCCGGCGGTCGCGGCCCGTGGCGCTCCCACCGCCCGCGCCTCCGGTTCCCATGGAAACAGGCGCGCCGTGACGTCACCCGAGCGACGGGCCCGCGGCCTGCGAGCGGTAAACTGAGCCGGGCGGGGCCATGTTGGGGAAGGGCGCCGAGCGGCGGTGCTGGCCGGGCGGTGGCTCCGCGCGGGAGAGGGGTGCGGCTTATCCCGGCATCTTCCTTAGAGCCGTGGGTCCGGCGGAGCCTGTCTCTTTCCCTTCGGTCGCTCCCACCGTAGCTGCGCTGGGGCCCGGCTTGTCCCGCCGCGCCGCCGGGGGCACGAGTGGCGGCACAGGCGAAGGCTGGGGTTCCAGGAGTTAAGATGGCGCCAGGGAGGGGGCGACAAAGCCGAGCGCGGTGGGGAGGGGGGACGGGGCCGCCTTGTGAGGGAAGCTCTAGTTGGCTATGACCGTGTGTTTACCAGGGAATGGGGCCGGCTCACTGCTCGCTTAGTGCCCGGTGTGTGCTCTGGCCCGTTACTTTGCTCTCTGCTGTCGTTGGTTTTTATGGTAATTTGTGCCGGGGGTGAATTTCTGTGTGGCCGAGCTGGCTGCATGCCCGCGGGGCAGCTCTCCGGGAGCCACCCGGTACCTGGGTAACAGCCCCTGCCCCTGGATAAGCTGTGCTGTTCCTGTCTGCAGGGACAGTGACTGGGGGTGTAGCTTCTTTTAGTGTTTTTTGTAACAGGTATGACTCTGCTTGGAGATTTTTTTCTAACTAACTCATTGGAACAACTTGATGATGAATGCACAGGCTAAATTTAGTGCTGGCATAAGCAGGCACAGATGCACCAACTTCAGTGGAGTTATTCCGGCTGTTGCTGGGAAGGAGTCAGGCCTGTGTGTAGGCATCAAGATTGCAGGACACAGAGTAGGAGCTCAGCAGAAGGGTCGTAGTGCTTTCACCTCTTGAGCACATGTGAGTCCATTTATATCAGAGCTGAATGCAGTGTTTCGTCAGAGGAATTTAAAGTACTACACAATTAACAGTGAAGTAAGCGTCTCTAAAATGCCTGGTAAAGAACTCTTGTAGCCATTTTACAGACAGTGAAACTGGAGCAGAAAGACGTTCAGCGGCACCTCTTTCAAAAGCAAAAAGTCTCAATGGAATTGAATCCTCTAGAATTTCAAATCCTGGCTGGGTACCTGCTGTGATTCTTCCCCTGGCTGGTGTGGACCATCACGATACCCCATAGAAGAGCCAAGAACAGAAAAGCATAAACACCCTTGGGCTGGATTGATGGCCCTTTTAGCCCTGTCATCTCTCTCTGATTAGCACAGGAGTTAATCTGAATTTCCAAAGTTCAAGCTTGGCACGTCCAGCAGCAGCCGGTTCATGTGGGAGCAGGAGCAATGGCAGTCGGAGCCTGTCCGGATGTAACTCTGAGCACTTTCCCAGCCTGCTTCTCCTGCAGACGGGCTCCTTGCTTTGGGTCACTGCATGGCACAGCTTTTCATGTGTTCAAAAACTGATAGTAAGTATTTGGACCCAATAGCAGAGTGGTTTTCTTAAGAGGGTCTTAATATTTAAGATTTATCCTCTATAAATAGATGACCTTCAGTCATCCTTAAATTATCTTTAATTGGTATGATTAGAACTGCTAGGGCATATTACTCCTTAGTAGAGGAGTAAATATTATGAGTGTGATTTAATATACAGGTTGCATCATCATAAAAATGCTAAGCACCAACTGCAATTAAAAAACTTTAAATAACTTGTCAGGGGGAACTTAAGGAGAAAAGTTTGTGGGTTTTTGAGATGGCAAAGAGATAAGAAAACTGGAATTTAAGTGTGTGGAACAGACTGAAATCCATTTTTTTTAGCCAGAAGTATGCAAAGTTACTGCAAATGTAGAACATGTTCCCTGTATCGTGCTGCATGTCTGGGCTTTTTCCTCCCTGAGGATGAGAAAGCAGCAAACAGCTCCAGACAAGGACTGTTCTAAGTAACTGCACTTTGATCCTTTATTCCAATTTCTCTGATTTGCTGGGGTTTCAGTATATCAAAGGTATTTCAAGAAATCTTACCTTTTTTTTTTTTTTCTGGCCTGGCAGTATCACATATATGGATGTTTTTGTTTTCACATCATCAGAAATAAGGCAAAATCAGGGATGAGTGGGGGAGGGCTGTTACTTGCCTGAGGCTACCCAGTCTCTCTAAAGTGGCTGCTTTTACAGGGCTGATCTGTGCTTTTTCCTCCCTGTTTCATGAGACAAAGTGTAGGAAGTTTTCACTTTCATATAATGGAGCAAATCAGCATCAGAAAACAAAGAGATTGAGGTAAAGAGAAAACAAAAACAAAAGCGACGGGCTGTAACAAGAAGCTGCACGCTCTCGTGTGATGGCTGTGACCTGAGCGAAAGAAATACTCGGAGCTGGATCTCGGTAAGAATTCCCGCACTAGTGGGTGCAGTCTCTGCCCCTCGATTTGTGATAAATGCAACTATTCAGTTCTGTTGTTGAGGCTCCAGACAGGCGAAACAGCAGATTGTACCCGAAAATGGAGAGACCTAACTGAGCCTTCTCCTTTTACACCTTCCCCTGCACTCCTTCCACCCCAAACAGATGCATGTAAAGATGAGTAAAACAACATGCATGGATCAGTCCAGCCATGAGAAAGAGTTCTTGGACTTAGTCTGGCAGGGAGTGGCTTGACAGGGGATGGATTGCCTTTGGTGATTGATGACTCTGTTCAGAAGAACAGAACTTTACACGTGTTCTCGTTTATTCAAAGCAAACCACAGCCAACAAACAAAAGTCCTCAACCAACAGCAGGGGTTTGTTTCAAAGAATTGTCACTCTAGAACCTACTTGTTTCTCCCGGTTCTATAACCAGCAAGAGCTAATTCTGTTCCCTGATGTTCCTGTCCTACCTGTGCACTGCTGAACAGCCCAAGGTGACAGATGTGGTCTGGCTGAGGGCTGGGTACTGAACTATTGCCTTTGCATTAACCAAAGGATGTAATCTGAAGTGACTTTATACTGACATTTATGATTGTTATTTGAGTATGGACAATATCTGATCAGTTACTCCCAGGTTTCTTTTTTGTTAGAAATTCACTATTTTAAAATTCACCAAACCTTGAGGGAAATGAGGTCCCCACAACTGTCAGTGTTGAACTCATGTCCATGCACCTCACCAGGTGCTCAGTAGCTTGATGAGGGTTCAGGTCCTGGTGTGGACTCTGTGTGTTACCTCAAGCTGTGTGAATCCCCCAGCTATTTCTTTTCGAGTGCCATCTCTAACAGGCTCATGCATTTTCTCTAATTTGTGGCCTCCTTTTTTCCCTGTCCCCTCACCCAAATGTCCCTGCAAATGCTGTGCCCTTTTTGCTTTCAAAACCTATTTTTCCATCTTAGCAGAAAACATCAGCTTGCTTTTGAAGTCCTGTGACACCAAAAGACACGATACATTACCAAAAGGATCCACCTCCATTAAAATCATGATCTACTGTGCTTTGCAGAATTAGTTGGGGGCTCCTTATAAATATGGGTGCGGTTTCTTGCCCTGTACAGGTATTGCTTTTCCCCTATTCATTCCTTCATGATTAATAATCAGACAAAGATTTTAGTCAAGTGTAACCAGACCAGGAAGGAGCAGGGGGGAGGCTCTGTGGCAGGTGGCAGCAAGTTACCGCCACGGGGCACAAAGGCACTGCTGGCAGGGTTGGAATGGCAAGCAGAGCTGGCACGAGGCCGAGTGCCAGGGATTGTCCAAAGAGGCATCTGTGAAAGGCTCAGGATCCTGAATCCTGGCTGCCATGGTGCTCTGAACTTGGTGGCAGCTGGGAGTCTCTGCCTTGGGCAGGGGACTGCTGCTGTCAGCAAGGTGACTGGCAGTGTCTCTCTCCTTTTGGTCTCAGCAGCCTCCCGTTCCTGCTGAGTTCGTAGCAGCACGTCCAGCATCTCATTGCAGAAATAAAGGTACAATCTGCTGTGCCACTCCTCAAAAGGTACCTGACCCTTTCCAGTGCTGACAGCATGAAAGAAAACAGATCTCTTAAATTAATACCATATTCAGTAACCATGCATGACTAAAAATTAGTTATCTGTTCTGTACATCACTTCATCAACTTGTATTGTGTCTGTAGTATCTCAAACTGTTCTTGGAATTTTAACTGCTATGTTTAAAGCCAGTGGCTATATTAGAAAGCAATCTGGACAGATATTAATCCTCTATACAAAACTGGTTCTCCTTTGCAAAAATGTGGTTTCAAAAAAAGACATTCAGAAATAAGTTGTTACATTCCACTTGGTACCATCAGATTTGTGCTTGTGTAAAGCAAGCAAACAGAATTTGCAGGATAATTCTGGGTCACTCTTCAGAAATCTCTGTATTTATTTAATTTCAAGCATGCCACTTTCATTTCTGAGACATTATTTCTATGAACACTGAATGTTCAATAAATACATCTTAGTTTTACTGGGTATGGATATGTAATTTAAGAGTGGAGAACAAAATAACGTTCCTACCATGTTAGCCAATGCAGCAGGAAAGACAGATTTGCATGGACTCTTTTTACTGATAAAAATTTTACCTCCATTTAGAGAGTTTGCATATTGCCAGGTTAGCTAGACCAGCAAAAGCACTTACTGTGAAATCCGCTTCTTAAATGGCAAATAAAAATATCTCATTTGATTTTTTCTTTTATCCCAAGTATAACAGAAATTACAAAGAATCCTGGAACGTATTATACAAGCACAGAGAGATAACTTTACAAACTTCTGCACTGCAGAAAGATTATCACCTTCTCAAAAGCACATGGAAGATGAAGGGAAGCAGAGTGTCTTGTATAGACAAATTGGATGTGTCAGTGCGAGTGTTTTAACTGCTCGCAGAAAATGCCAAGTGATTTGTAATGATCACTTTCTTTTTATCGCCTCCCTTTATCTTGTAGCAGAGTGACAGTCTGGTACTGAGAAATAACAGAATGAACCACCCATACAGCCCGTTTCTGTAACTTCTTTCTTCAGTATATATGTAGGGTTCCCAACACAAGTACTGATCCTAGTCCAGCTTGGGGGGGAAAAAAAGAAAAAGGAAAATATGACAAAACACGGCTTAAGCAGCATGAATGTGGCTCTCTCTGGAGAAGTGTAAAAGACAATTGCACCAATTACATGCTGGTTTTGGAACTCCATGTAGCCTAAGCCTATTGAAATATATATTTGTGAGCGGGAGTGGAGGGGAAGGAGGATGCTCTGGAATGAGGCCTGGAGCTGGAATGCTGTCGTAAAGGCAGCAGTAGGAGGGAGAGCTATAAACTGGCTGCAATCCTCAAATTTATAAAAAAAGTCCGGAAACATTTAAATGCCAAATTATGTGACACCTTTCGTTCCTGTTTTTTTTCTTCTGTCCTTAGTTTTCCATTTAATTGACTGAAACCTTTCCTATTTATACCACCTGCTGTGTAAGCTGGGCTGACTAAAGGCATTTTTATTTTTCTCTACTCTAGCCCGACAAACTGCTTATGCAAGAGCTTACACCTTTAATAACAGCAATAAAACTGCATCAGAACTTAAAAAAAACCCCAGATTTCTTAGCATCAAGGCCTGAACTTGCTGCAGTGTTGGCATGTGACAGGAGGCAATTTATAAGGAATTAACTCTGACAGTCACTTTATACAGCTGATTTTCAAAGATCTAGGCACTAAAGATGTGTTAATGAGGGTACTGAGGCTTCATAATTAATTATATTAGCATCTCTTTGTTACTCTCTACAACAGTAGTGGCTGGTTGACATTTCAATGGGAGTCTGGTGGTATTCTTTGTGATTATTATCCAGAAGTACAGTTATACCTTAGCTCCCAGAGGGGAACGGTGCATGTAAATGCCGCTGTGAATTGCAGGAGCCTTTGGAGCTCAGAAAAGGCCCTTGAAGGAGACCCCGCTGGAAACTGAATGGATGTCAGTAAAATTTCTCTAGTCTGGAGTCTCTCTTCAGATATGGACTCTCCTCCCCCTTCCTTTCCCTCCCCCCTTCCTTCCACTGAGCTGGTCCTTCTCACAAAGCTTAAGAACAGCAACATCCAGCCCTTGCTGGATGTCGAGTTCCAGACCCCTAAAGGAAGGAATACTGACCTGAACAAAGCAGTGAACAAAGTAAACTTGAAAACAGGGAATATTTTCACAGGCTTGAATTTTCAGTGCAATAAAACCAGAGCTGCCAGAAGGAGTCCCAGAAGTGGTGAGTCAGATAATAGATGTAGGGCTGTGGTGGGAGGGAAATGGTCTCTACTTTGTTTTATACCACTCCACCCCCCCTTTACAAAGGCAGATGAAATTATTTTCCAGTCACAGCACTGCAAAAACAAACATGGAGTTTAAAGGTTATTTCCTTTGTGTGTTTCTGAGAGACATTACTTTTGACTCCAAAGGGGAAAGGAAGATGTTTTGTCAAAGACTTCAATTTCTACTCTGAAAATTTTTACCACCTGAGGTGGCAGAGCTGCTCGTTTGTTTACTTATGTATTCCACTAGTTTGTGTTAATTTTAAAAAACTTACAAAAACAAATTGCAGCTTTTTTCACACCAGTTGCAGTTAGAACCTTGTCGTGGTTGGGCTCAGTTAAGGGCCCAGTTTGACAAATACCTCTGCTTAGTGAAACTTGTGCAATGTGTTCCACTCTTTCATTCCTGTCTTCAGGGGACTCTTACAACTCTTATAACTCTTGTAACATTGTTCCTGCATCTGCACCAGGGAACCAGATCAGAGTACTAGTCTGAGTTTAAAAAAAAGGGGTTGTGGGGACTATTTCTAATTGAAATCAGATTCCGATTCAATTTAACACACACCAAAAAAAAAAAAAAAAAANCAATGCAGGAACAGTGTAAAGGGGAAGAGGGGAGGAATGTGTGGTGGGGAATGCTTAAGTAGGAACTTTTACCAAAAAAAAATTTGTCAAACCATGTCCTGAAAGACTTTACACTTTTCCAAGCCAGAGACACTCTTTGCTGTGTGTGCAGGTAGAAACTGGCATGCAGGGATTAAAGTTGCAGGACTCTCAGAGCTATTGTACTACCAAAAAATAATAACTGTTCCTACAGACTAACACAATTAACCAAATTCCACTCACAGATCATTGTTGGCAACTTGTGCAGCATTTTATGTAGCTGAAGTTGGAGACCAGTTTTATTCCTAAGTTCCATCTCCCACTCTAATGAGCAATAACTCTGAATAACTGGCATTCAGTTCACCTACCAGTAAAAGAATTACTTTCCTCACAGAGCTTTTTACATTTAACCAGATTTCTTAAATAAGCTTTGACATTCTCAGATGAAAAGAATAATGTGCACAATGTATTATTATAGCAAAACCTATATATGACAGATTCCTACATGTTTTCCTGTCTTTTGTCTCACCTTTCCTGTCACCATACTCCTACACGGGACTCAATACACACCGTAAATGTTTGAGTAACGCCAACTTCAAACTAATGAATTGTAATTAATGTACTTGATCTTTGCTGAGCAATGTTGTGTGTGTTTATTTTTATCTGGTACTTTTTGGATAGAGACAGATGTTACCCTCCTGAGAGTTCAAATATCAATAGTGCTCTACATAACATGGGAAGTTTTTAATGATTCCCACAAAAACCGCTGCCAATTGGTAACAAGACAATGGATGAAATACACAGAGTGTAAAATTTTTGCCTCTAGTGCTATTCCCAGGGGACCAAATCTAGAAGTGATAGTCAACTTTGCCTAGGATTCATCAAGATTCCTGCTGTAGGATGGAGGAGATGATAAGAGTTTTAAGAATTGGTCAGAGTTAAAATCCTGGAAAGCAAACATTTTTTAAATTTACTCTGTAGAAATGTTGTCTCCCTTTTAATTTCCCTGTGAGTGGAGAAGATGGAGAGGATCTTCTGTATATCTCCGTGCAGAAGCACAAGGTACAGTTTCATCTAGTCCTCAACATGTCTGAAAAGCTTATGCCTCATGTTCAGAAAAGTCTAAGGTTTCACTGACTTTCAATTTAATATTTTAAAGAGTATTTTGACTGCCTCTTTGCCTCTAGTATCTGGGAACAAGCACAAGTGTTATGTGATCATACATCTCTTCATGCATTACAAGCAGGTGCTCTGGTAAGTTGAAGATGGTGTAGAAAAAAATAAAAGTCAGGTTTAGCAACGAAGTCTAATAGAAATTTCATAAGAAAAAAAATACAAATAGGATCACTGGATTTATTCAGTGACATATTGTTAGTCACTGCCTGTTGTCTGTGTTACTGAACTGCTGTCCTGCTTCAAGGCAATTATCAGCCCTGAAATATTTTCATCTGAAGGTTTAAACTGCAACAACTGTGAGGACATGTGGAAGATTCTTCTGTCATTATCTCACCCCTCAGTTCTAACATGAATGCTTGACTGGGAAGGTCTGTGACTAGTGGAGATAAATAAACAGTTGGAGCTGGTATTTGGCTGGTTAATGTGTGTGCCAAACTGTGTGTGTAGTGCTGGGGGTGCTCAGCAGTTTCTGGGGGCTGTCAGACTGATCACACACAGCAAACCAGCCCCGTGTCTCTGCCTGTGGCTCCCAGCAAGCCCTGATGTGCCAGTCAGGCTTTGCTATTAAGTACAAGCCTGTGTGTTCTTCAAATGTGCCTTCAACTCACAGGTGTACACAGTAGCTTGAAAGCTTTCATATACTCTAAAAATTTGTCTTGCACTCCAAGGGGGAATCTTTGTTTTTAATACAGAGCCCAAACCTGCAAGTTCTCTGTGGACAGCCAGGCTCCCAGCATAGATGTAAACTTGTTAAGCAGTTGGTTGCATTTCAGTGATGGTAAAATGATCCTTGTTTTGTATTTCTCTACAATAATTTCCAATTCTTTGGGACAGAAGGCTGTGAAACCATGAGTTGCTATTAATTACATTGACTTACTTGCATGATCATATATATGCCCGTTTTGCCTTGCAGAAATACTTAGGGGGAGATGTAATCTTTTTTTCACACATCACTGCATTGTATTGGAAAGGATTTTAGCACATTTTCTGGTTTCATTTGCCAAATTGGGGGTTCAAGTCTAAAACTTACAGCTGACTTGGCATTCCAGAAAGTAAGTATGATTACCAATTATGTCTCTGTCTTGTAGTAACATATCTAACCAAGGAAAGAAATACTGGAGACCTGAACTTTAACTTCAAGGAGCAAATATGAGATTTCCTTTACAAAGAAAGGAAATTGACTCTGTTTAGTCAATTCTTGAGGAGTTATAACTGTACATTTAAACCCTCAACAGTTTTTCAAGGACTAAAACTGTCTTAGAGGTTAGCTACAGTCATGAAAACATTAGAAAGATTTGAAGGGAGGTAACTGAATATTTATCAATAAACCCTCTACATTTTGCAGGGTTCTTTTGTTACTGTCTCAGGGATAGTAACTCCTTTTAATATTTACATGTACTTATGTTCTTTTTAATATTTATATATAACCAACATCCCCTTTTTGTTGATAATAGCTAGTTTTAGCATAGTAAAACAGATCTTGGAAATGTTTTTTTTTTAACAGTACAGCAGTTAAAATTCATGATTACTTGGTTTTAGATACATCAATGTATCACCATAATCGTGTACTTCAGGAATACCAGCTAATTTATAGACTAAACAAGGGGTTCTAGTAGGGAACCGACAGATGTCACTTGTTCCTGCTTGAAACTAGCTTTCAAACTTGCCATCTGTATTTCAAATTCTAGACCTTCAAAGACTAATCTAGAGAAAGACAATACAGTAAATTACAGGTGAGAAGAGAGGAAAAAAACCTCAAGCAGATACAACTGCATAGTCAGGAGACCCAACGAAACAGAAGGAAGAAAACCAAGCTACACACATGAGTTTACCTTGTCTGACTTGGAAGATATCCATATTAATCAATCTTGGGAGATGCAGACAGAATAAGGAAGGAGTCATCTTGCTGCGATGGGCTTCAGGAGAGCCTTGTGACATCCTCCCCTTGGGAAGGATTGCATAATCTTGCATTTATAAAGTTGTGATGCTTTGCTTACCTTTTATGCCCAGCGGTTACAATTGCTCTATGTGAAACCAGAGAAGGAAGGGATGGCAGCTCCCCTCTCCTGCTGTTTGCACAGGGAAGCACAACACAAACCCTGCACATGCAGCAGCCCTTGGGGTGGCAGTGGAAACCAGGACATAGCTGGTGGGAAGTGACAGCTGGGAATACAAAAGGAAAAACAATGGGGATCTGGAAGCAACAGGTGGGAGCAGGGAGCAGGATTCAGAAAAGTATATTCAAAACTTCTGAGGAGGCAGGAACTAATCCAGGCCTCATTGAGTAGGTCCAGTAGAAGACCAGCTTGAAGAGGCAAAACAGGAAATGAGAAGGAAGACTATGCTAGTGTTGTATGACTGTGGAAGCAAATGCAGACAGCAAATTCCTACTTCATCAAAACTATACTTCTTTCTTAACCCGATCTGTATCCTGGCACTCATCTATGAATGATATGCTGCTGCTTTTGATTAAAAAGAGTGATTTAGCTACTCCTTTAAGAGCAAACGCAGGCAAGCTGTAGCTGTGGAGCTGCACTTAGCTCTTCCATGACAGGTGGACAGGAAAGGGACAAAAAGGGTTATTTAAAGTCTGCCTGCTCTCGGTGCAGTGGCAGGTGTGCTGGCAGACAGCTCTGTGACCTTCTGGAGTAGAGCTCCCCAGTAACTGAGCTGGATGTGACTGACAGGGCTCTGTGCCCTCAACACAGCATGTCCCAAGTTATTTATATGGGTTTGTTTAGCCTCGAGGAGGCTCAGGGGGCACCTCATTGCTCTCCACGACCACCTGAAAGGAGGATGCAGTGAGGTGGGGACCGGTCTCTTCTGCCTTGCCTGCAGTGAGAGGACAAGAGGAAATGGTTTTAAACTGAGATGAGAGATTCTGATAAGATATGAGAGAGATTTTTCTCTGCTAAGGTGGCCATACATTGGAATTGGTGGAGTCACCATCCCTGGAGGTGTTCAAGAGGTGTCTGGATCTGGCACTGGGTGATGTGCTTTAATGGTTTGGGGGGTTACAGTGGCAGTACTCGGTGAACATTGGACACGATGTTCTTAAAGGTCTCTTCCAACCTTGGTGATTCCATAGTTACACTGTGCCATGTCCCAGGTAAGGCAGGCAGCGCAGGGAGACGTGGATGTGGATGCCACATTCTCACAGCACGGCAGGCTGGAAACGCGACCTCACTCCCAGTTTATAACACTCCCGGCAGAGAAGCGCTGAGCCTAATCCCGGGGGAACGCCTCAGGCAGCGGGACCGCAGCCTTCTGAGCACCGTTTGGGGATCAGAAAAATCCCATTCCTGCCCCTGGATGTCCCCCGATCGGGGGAGGGGAGGAGCCCCATCCCGGGCGCACCAAGGGGTCGGTGTCTCCACGGGCCGTGAGGGGACGGAGCGGACGCGGAGGGGAACTCACGGCTCCTCGCGCACGCGGCCATACCGAGGGCGCGCGGGCACATGCAGCGCGCGCATGCGCGGCCCCTTCTCCTACACACCCGGCG
>VZUA01029999.1:5021-19869 GCA_013401035.1 Horornis vulcanius
AATATGAAAAGTAAAGAGCAACTGTTAACCAGGAAATAACTCAAAAGAAAGGCAGCACTTGCAGGAAGAAATTGAGTCCCACATATATGGCATAATTTGTTATATTGGATAAAAGATAGAATCAGATTTTCTTTTCCCTGAGTAGAAGACAGAAACAAATAACTATCTTCAGGTAAGTGACTATATTCACATATTGGTCTGTGACAGAAGACACTGGAGTCTGCATATGAAATATTCAGACTCCTTAGCTAGCCAAGGAAATTTGAGGTAGGACTCAATTTATTACTAAACAGTCCTATTCATATGGAATTGAAGGTGTGAGTAAGAGAATCTTCCTTTTAGGAGGTCTTTTACTTTATCATTAAAGCTGAGCAGAAGAGGACCTATTCCTTTTTCTTTGCTCTCTGATTATTTGCCTGTGACACTAAGATTATAGGTCAAAAATATCTTTCCCTTCCAATTGTCTTTCTTTTTTTAAGTGAGGAAAATAGTTTCTTTTCACTTTTGAGACCTGCAAAATAATAATGGTTATTTAGAACCGTATTAGCCTGCATTTTCTTGAGAGGGAGTTCTGCTATGAAGAAGTGACTGAAGAAATGGCACTGGTGCTGTTCAGAGCAGGAGAGACTCTTTTTCTCTGAAAGGCAGGGTCTGTGAACACTTTGCAATGAGATCTTTGACCTCTTGGGTCATTCAGATGCTGCTGTCAGCACAGTGGGATCAAACCTGTTGACTTCATTGTTTCTTCATTACCTTTTGCAGGCACCTGAGGAACAGTCCTTTGATTTTTTTGGTTCTCAGCCTCTGGGTCCAGAAACACAGA
Organism: Horornis vulcanius; assembly: GCA_013401035.1. NCBI lineage: Eukaryota > Metazoa > Chordata > Aves > Passeriformes > Scotocercidae > Horornis > Horornis vulcanius. The sequence goes on from VZUA01029999.1 coordinate 5,845, forward strand.
GCCAGCAAATGCTGTGCATGTTCAGTGTTTTCACAAGATATTCTGACTTACAGATGTGACAATTTCTTAATGGCCTGAGACATGATGACAGGCTGACAAATATGAGTGTGTGGGGAGATTGCCCATTTTGCATGAACAGCAAAGCCTGGGGGGGGCAATGAAATTTTGCTGTCATTGTCAAATGAGTAAAAGTGAATTTGGCTGTTTATAACATATAATATGTTTTCCTATAAGCCATGTAAACAGGAGAAGTTCACATGGTGGAAATTCTTATCATTTTTATTGGAAGTATTCAAATAGCCAGTCAGTGGTTGGGTTATCCTCTGAGCTGCAGTGTTTGCCTGGTGTACAGCACAGTTCATTTTTGGTCAGTGCAGAACTAGCTGGAAGTAAAGACTTCAGCACCAGTAAAAGCCAGTTAGGCTTTCTACTTGATATGAAACCCTTTAATTCTCTTTTTTTCCCCACAGCCTTTTCTAAATTATAAGAATGTGATGAAATCTGCTCCATTTTCATTCAATAGCCAAATTCGTGGTTCTGCTCTGGAGCTCCTAGACAGAATCCTCCACCATACTTCAACTTCTGGGTAGAGCAGCTTGTTTGTCTTTAGCAAGTGAATAATAAACTTAGTGAGGGATGGGTTTGTGCAAAGTTAGCAGAACAAAGACAGATTCTGTTACACATAACTGCAGGTACAAAGGAGGCTTCAGTTCAACTTTGTTTCCTTACTGACTTCTTTGTTTATCTACTCCTTATTTCAAAATTATTTATGGAGATTGCTATTTCTATTTATTACAGGAAACTGTAAAGAAAACAGAAGAATGTGAGCAAGAAATTGAAAAGTTGAAACAATTCCTAAAGAATAATTTGGTTGAAATATCACATGAAGATCAACCACAGGCTCAGAAGACTCCTTGTCCAGAGGTGGGTTTCATTCTTTTGTCTCTCATGTGGCTTCCTTATCCTGACTAACACTAATCATGATGATGCAGAGCACTGAGAAATAGTGGTGTGCTTCCCTCCTCTACCACAGTCAAGCAGGCAATTGAATGCCATAACGTGACCATGCAATTAATNTTACTGATTTTGATGTGTCATTTGTACTTACATCAACTTGGCAGAAAAACTGGGTGCTGTTTCCACAACAGCTGTTTTGGTGAAACAATATGCAGCACTGAGAGCTTACCTGTGCTCAGCATCCTGCTACTTTTCCTGAGGTGGCAGCTTGGGATAGTTCCTAAAGAGAGAACTAAGTCCCTTTCTGATGACTGGTCATACAATGCTGCTTTTGGGGATTCTGGTTAGGGTTAGATTCATTACACTCCTTTCCTCATCCTCACTGCCACACTGTGTTTTCATCACTGGTAAACATGTGTTGCTTTTCTCTCTACAGTCAGCTGCTTTCTGTAATGGATGAATTGATTTTTTTAATGCAAAAATAAGATGTGTTTTAAGGATAGCACTGCAGAAGTCAGGAAATTACTAATTAAATGTAATAACTATTTATAAAATGCCTCTGAAATGCTCAGTTTTTTCCAGTCAGTCACAGTAAAGTTAATACACTTACATTGTACTTGCCTAATAACTGTAATCACTCAGTAGGCTCCTAAGTACATAGCTGCTCTGCTGTCAGCTGGTTGGATGTTGGAGGCTTGATGTAGTGCTCAGCATGACTCATTTCCTGATTCCTCCTTGTTTTTGTCTCTGAGTGTAGGATTTTATGTTTAATAGTTCTTGTTTTAGCAGAAAACTTGGCAGATACATCATTGTATGAATAGAAGTGGGCAGTGGAAATGCCCATCTTACTGAGGGATTTCAGAAAAAGAGGTGATTTTAAGAAAGATTTGGATTCTGAGGAGGTTACGGCTAATTAAGTTTGCAAAAGAGTAGCTGGTAAATCTATGCTGGCAAGTCTCCTGCAGTGAAATAAATAGATATACTGTTCCAAGTGGACATTCATAAAAACATGCCAAATTGTGAGGGATATCTGATCCTTCATTTCAATGACGTTGTCTTTACCTTTGGATGATTTTATCTTGTGGTTTTGAGTGTACAAAAGGAAGAAAGCATTGTCAGAATGAAGTTCTCATGTCCTTTGAAAACTTGCTGGAGTTCCTCCCTCCACCTTTCCTGTCATGCTGCCACCCTAGAGCTATTAACAGAAGCTGTGGTGGAGACAGGACCAGCAGTCTCACTGCTTTCATCTGCCACAGATTATTACTTGCATAACATCACTAATGACAGAGCATGGTGTGGAGCCAGGGCTGTTCTCACTGCAGGCCAGGCATCAAAGCTTGCTGTGATCAACTGTGCCCAGTGTGCAGAGGGATGTTTAGCCAGGTTTCAGTCTTCTGAGCAAGGAACAATGCTTCAAAGAGCTTTAGCACTTTCAGTAATGAAGGGAGTTGGGCAATTCATTCCATGTCATGTCTTACTCTGTTTTTTGCTGGGGTTTCTTGGTTCACCTGGAGGGTGGGTGGTAAGGAAAGCCCGAGGAAAAAACTCTTAAGGGCAGCACACTGGCTGGAGCAATAGTCATGGCCAGGAAGGAGACCAAGACAGATTTATTTCCCCCTGTGTTAGTGCAGTTACTTGGGTTGTAGTTTAGTCTCTGCAGAAAGTTAAATATTTTTCTTAAGCTTTGTTGGGGTCCATTTATTTCTCCCAGTATCGCATTCAAAGACGTGGGATAATTTTGGCCCCAGCCACATCCCCAACACCCACCAAAGGTTTGTTTCCTTTGGGGCAGCTTCAGCAAAGACTGAGCCCTGAGCTACCCTCATTTGCTGTCTTTGCCCTCCTCAGGGCTTTCCCAAGTGTTCAGTGTCAGGCTGGCAGGGAAGGCAGTTGGAAGCAACATCACCTGCTCTGACACACAGAGTAATGCAACCCATCTGCATTCCCCTTGTCCTGGAGGAAGCTGGTATTCTCATGGATATGCAGGACCTAGTTAGAATTCGTTCCAGCCTGCCACATTTCCTTCCACACTACCAACTTCTGCATCACAAGCGGCGAGTGCTGTCCTGAGCTGAATCTGTTGCTGTTGGTTTGCATGAACCTGGACATCTCCTGCAGTGACAATGGGGAACTGTCCCAAAGCCCAGAAAAAGGAAAAGGGGGAAGTAGCCCCAGTACCTGTAAGATGCATCACTGGTGTCATCTGTTACGTTGCTGTTTGGTTCAATAAAAAAAATGGATGCTTACAGATGTTGTTGCTCCTCAGGGAGAAATGGAAGCTGTAAAAGAAGAAATCATAAAGCTGTGCCAAAGAAAGGAAGATTTCCTCACTGGAATGAAGAATTCCATGTCTGAGCTTCACCAACGCCTACAGCAAGAAGTGCCTGAAGCAGCAGATGAACCTCCAGCCTCTGTATTGGCACAGAGTGACCTGATTGGGACGGATGTTTCTGGCCAGCAGGTAAGTGATCACTCACCTGGGGGCCAAAGAGAGGAGGTAAAAAACCCTTCCTGCTCCTGGAGGAGTGGCATTTGAGAGAGGAGCACCCCTGCCCCTGAATCAATACTGTCTCTCCTCCCCTTTGTGTTTAGAAGGACTGAGTGTGAGGCATGGCTAGGAGAAGGTAAGAGGGGTGTGCCTCTGGTTATTTCTTAGCATTTGTCACTTTCGACATGAAGTTTGCATCAATCAACAGCAAAATGCTCCATGTGTAGTTTTGTTGATAATCAGTTGTTCTGGGATTTTCAATAAATAATTGTCATGGGTCAAAATGAAATTTTTCCCTTTTGTAGCTGTGCTGTTGAAACCTAGCAGCATCAAATCCCCATTTTCAGAGGTGCTTAGAATCTGCAGCTTTCAGTTACTTTAATGTTGGTTGCCAGATGTTCAGTGCTTCTCCAAAAGTGGATTTCAAGTGGTAAATTTGTTTTGGTTTACAGGCAGAAATGAAGAGGCTTTTGCTGTTCTTGTCATGATTAATTGGGTTGTGTCTCTGTATGTCTTTTTGTAGTTGAAAAAAAGAGGAGTGATATCTCTCCTACCTTCCTTAGATGAAGAATCAGAAGACTGTTCTTTACACAGCAAGGTGAGTCCAGTATATTTTATATGTATGAACTTTAGAAAAAAAGAGTGTGATTAGGCTATTGGGAGTGAAATCAGGATAGAGGAGATTTCTGGGAGTTTGGGAGAAACTGGGGGGCACTGCCAAACAGGTTGCTCTGAATCTGAGGGATCTAAATGCCCAGAAGAACTGCAGAGGAGCAAAGCTAATTGCTTTTGGAAAAAACTCTGTGGCAAGACAGTGCAAATAAATCCAAACAGCTTGGAGAGCTTGTGCCTCACTATTGACCCAAGCGCTTCAGTTTCAGGGTTTCTCACTCTGCACCTTCACTGGCACAATTTTCTTTACGTGTAGGACTTTTTAGGAGACAAGACAGGAGAAAGATAAATAGTGTCTTCTTGTTGGTTTGGTGGTTGTTGGTTTGTTTGAGTTTGGTTGTTTTTTTTTTAATACTGTAAAAAGATGAGAATATTCTACGGTCTCTAGAGAACATGATCAGTGTCATCCAGCTGCCATTCATCTTGCAGCAGAGCTATAGAGCAAGAAGAGAGGTGGGATTTGGGAAACACAAATATAGATAAACAAGGCAGAAATAGCGTAAAGTGTTATTAGAAGTTTGCAGTGCTTTACATTGCCTGGAGGAATATCTGAGTTTCCTGAAGTTGAGCTGTTACTGCTTTCAAAGGGAAGTACAGCCACAGAGAAAGATGCAAGTTTTTGGCCTTCAGAAAGAGATGATGAAAGGCTCAAGGAAGACAGTGCAACCTCCTGGTCTTCTGGTACCTTGTCAGATGGCATTGTTCAGGTAATGCACTCGGGTTTATCTCTGTGGAGATGGTAACTAATGTTTATGGAAAAGATCTGCACAAGTCCTAGGTATTGCTGAAGCCTGCAATGCAAGAGAGCTGTAGGAATGCAGGACAAGGTGGCCATATTCATATCTTCCATCTCACACTAAATCTTGCCACTTAGAATCTCTTTTTCTATTGTACATATTGGTTTGAGTCAGTGACCTTAAGCGTTTTTTCCAATCTAAATTATTCAATGATTCTGTTTCCTTTTAGCTTCACAAAACCCCCAAAGGTAGAAATGCACATTTAATAGCAGCAACTTGTTTCACTGATTCCTGGAAAGGCTCTAAAAATGTGGGGGACGATTTGTGGAAGAGGTTCTCTTTGTGCATGAGAAAATCAGTGTCTAGGACACTCAGCTACAGTTTTGGTGCCATTCTGTTCTGTTCTTCATGGTGCCTCAGTAATGTTGTGACAGCTGCAATTGTTTGTTTCTGTACATCAGTGCCACGGGCATAACAAAATTGTTCTCTGTGAATATTCTTGGGCCAGGACCACAATAGGCTGAGTGGTTGCTGCTCTTTTTAGGCTTCTCTAGCACAGCAAGGCAATGGAACATAGAACCAGAAAGTAAATTAGGTTGGAAAAGGTCTTTAAGATCATGTCCAGCCATAAACCAAGCACTGCCAGGTCCACCACTAAACCATGTCCCAAAGTGCCACATCTCCATTCCTGCACTATCTGCATGGAAGATAAGAAATATTTCCACTGTTGCCTCTCTCTCTCCAGGATGAGGATGTTATAACTGAATCACACCATAAACAAGATGAAGAAACATCTCTGCAAACTTTGGAGGGCACTGAAGGTCCTGGCACAGGCGATGGCAGTGAGGCTATGGTGAGTTTGAAGGCCTGAACAAGGTGACCTCCTAATGAGTTGTGTGACCTACCTAGTGGGCAGAGGCCCTGGTCCATTGTGGTTTTGCTACTGGAGTTTGCTGCAGTATGACGTGGTAGGATACCTGCAACCCTTTGTGGACCTCTTCATATTGGTGCTCTGGGTGGTAAATTTTCAATTGCTCCTTGAAAATGCAATTTTCTGGGGAACAAAATGGAGTATTTTCAGCAAGGAAGCTGCTGTCATTCATACAGGCATGAATGGAGGGGTTTGAGTGATGTAAACATACATCAGCCATGGAATTTTTAAATGGCAGTTACAGGAGGAATTAAAGAGCTTGACATGTGTTGCTGCTTTGTGGAAGTCATGCAAAGGCTAAGGGAGGAGTGGGCAGCAGCCTATAGGTTAAATCCAAAGTAGTGTATGGAGACATGAGTGCTCCAGGAAGGCCAGGAGCAGCAGTCTGGTGGCAGAGCAACTTCAGCTTTTAGGATCCCAGCATCCTGGAATTGTTAAGGTTGGAAGAGACCTCCAGGATCATAGAGTCCAGCTGTTAACCCAGCACCACCATGTTCAGCACCAAACCATATCTCTAAGTCCCACATCTACACATTTTTTGAACACTTCCAGGGATGCTGATTCCACCACTTCCCTGGGCAGCCTGTTCCAATGCCTGACAACCCTTTCAGTGATGAAATTTTTTCCAGTATCCTGTGGCAGGAGGATTGGAACTAAATGACCATTAAAGGCTACTTCCTAGCCAAACTATTCTATCATTCTGTGATGACACTGATAGCAGGAACAAAGCATTTTGGCTCTCTTTTATTCCTGCCAAATCTCATTTTAATATGAAGCTTGTGCACTAGCACTGGCCATCTAAGTTGCCTGAATGTGTGCTCTGAAGCCATGAGAGCATCCAGGTAGTTCTGTTCTTGTGGTGGTGTGCTTCATTTACTCACTAAGTACCAGTGTGTTTGCATGTGTGGAGGCATATACAGACCTGTGCAGCCTTCCAAGTCACTGCTCTTTATCTCCAAGTACTTTGGACTTTTGTTATGGACATTTGCAGTGCAATATTGCTTCTTCAAGGAGTGTATTTAAGAAGAATTGCACAAGATGTCCTTCAAAATACATAGGGTGTTTTTTTCTCTGTGTGTGACCTAGAGCCTGAGTAAAGCATATTTAACTGTTGGAACTGAACACACAAGTAGCTTGTAAGTGTTGTCCAAGAGCTTGTTTTGCAGCTTCCAACTGCATTGCTTTTGCGTGTAACTCCCACAGAAAAACATCTCTCCTCAGGGGAGAACAGGTTAATGGTGAGTCATCACTTCCTGTGGGCTCAGCTATAGCTGCTGTGCTCAGGTAGATCCCTGCAGATGCAAATCACTGCCCTGGAAACCTGTTACACCAGATCTTGGACTGCCTGCCTGCTGACTTTCCCTTTCTTTCCTTTTTTTCCTTCTTGGTTTGTGGGTTTTTCCACCCCCCCAAGTCTGGGAACGCGGCAACAGCATTGTTTTGGGGCTCTGTGAGTGTGGAAGTTAATCATCTCTCACTGGTAAGGGGAGGGGAGGGAAATTACAAAAGCAGGTCGCTCACCAGGCTGCTTTGATGTGCTTTGCTCCAGAGCCACCAGCCGCCTCCAGTCCCCAACGCCGCCCAGGGCTCGCCGACAGCGCTGGATGGAGGGAGGCCTGAGCCAGAATCCATCCTCCTGGTGTGCCAGGCACAGGTGGCAGAGCTGGAACAATGGCTAGACAAAACTAAAATGTCCCTGAGGTCAGACCCTCAGACCCCCCAAAGGCAGCAGATGGTGGAGCCGGAGCTTGCTGATTGCCAGGTAAGGTGGTGACATTGCTGCTGCCATCCCCTTCCCTGGGGTGTGTCTGCAGAGCAGCTCTGCCTGCTGCCTCTCTCCTGCTTCAGCAGCTCCCCCACTCTGTGCACAGAACAGGTGACTGCTTGGCTTCAGCTTTGCCAGGGTTTGGTTAAAATACCTGGTTTTAGAGGTGGGATCTGTGTACATCCAGGGGATTTAGGTAGAATTCTGGAGTATATGTAAAGCTTTGTCTTGATTTGGATTATTTTCAAAACCATGGCTGAGTGTAGTTTGAATCCTCTATTAAAAGGCAGTTTTTCATTGGTCCTGATCAGCTGGAAACAAAAGAGCATTTTTTTTCCTTTTGACATTTTCACTTTCTGCTTGTCAGAATGATTTAAAAGGCTGGTCTAAGAAAGCTTCCACGCTACTTTTTCAGTTTTTTACATAAACTACCAGCACAGAAAAACAGTGGCTTTCCCCCTACCCTCAGTGAGCAGTGGTGATATTTGGACCTCAGACTGCCATGCACCTCTTGCCCCCATGGCAGCAGAACAAAAGGAGTGAGTGGTACCTGGTGGTGAAAATGGGAAGAGGGAAACAGGACTGGCACGAGGGGCTGGGTGGGAGGGAGCCCAGGCATGCAGCATGTGCAGATTTAAACAGCCTTGAGGCTCCCCACGGTGCCAGTCTGGTGTGCCAGTTCGCTTCAAGCACTGAGCCTACCCAGAGCAACAAATTTCACTCACAGTAAAGGAGCCAATACCAAAATGTCCCCATTTGAAATTACTGAGAGACATTACCAGCTGTTTTGTTGTTGTTTTGGGTGGTTGTTTTTAATTGGATTGCCTCTGGGTTTAGGCTGTGATTCAGCCAAGTGCTCAGGTGCTGAACTTAGTGGGAATTAGGATCCTGAATGCATCTAAGTGCTATGTCTGGAGCCTGTTCAGGGTTCCTGTCAGCATAGGCTTCACCAGGGCAGCTCCAGCTGGTGAAGACAAGCAGGCTGAATTCTTGTCGGGCTTCAAACAGTCTGGCTCAATGTTAAGACATGAACTTGGGCAGGGGAAGAGGGTTCTCTAACCTAGTCAAGATCTACACAGAAAAATGCACACAGAATGGAAGAAAAACAGTCTCTAGATATGGGCATATGCTGTGATGCAAATAATTTATTGCAGTTGATTACTTTGCAGTTGAGTCATGGTACCTTTCTCCATGCTCACTTTAAAAACATGAGTTTAAAGTATGCAGGGGTGCACTGTGATTCACAGTGTAGTTTGCATCAACAGGTTGCAATGGCCTGGCTGACACAAGGAAACTTTCCTATGTGTTGGTAGTTCAACATCATTCCTCCCAAAGAGTGATGTGAGCTGCGTGTGCATTGCCTCTTTCTCCCCCCCTGAAGTGTGTTGTCTTCTTGGTTGCATTCAAGTGGAGTCTGTCATTTCTGCTCTCCTCTTTTATTACTTGATATCTGACTTAAGATAACCTCCTGCAGATGCTCTTGTTTGAAACAGTTTCAAGACTAACTCTGTATAAAATTCATTTAATTGTCCAGAATAAAAAGACTACATTGGAGAAAATCTAGGGGTATTACAGCTATTTCTCCTTTTCCCTGCATGTTTCTCTTCTTTTCAGACAGGGGAGGTGAGAGCATTGACTTCAGAACGTTGTCAGAAAAGGAGTGTTGCACTTCTGAAAATGAGTAATTATCTGCTGTCCCTTCTAGGTGAGGTTATCAGAGATTGAACAAAAGGTCCTTTCTTTACTGGAAGATTGTGGAGATAGTGCAGACTACCAACAAAAGACAGAGGCGCTTTCCTTGAAGCTGAAGGAGGTGAAGCGCAATTTGGAAAATGTCCAGATGATGCTTCAAGACAAGTACAGTGAAGAGCAGGTAAAGCATATGAATGTTGTGCAGGGCAAGAGTCCTGGTCCTTTAATGGTCTGCAGTTGCAGAAGAACAGTTACAGCTCACCATGTAAGGCAAGGAAGGGAGAAATGTCAGGGTTGCCATTATTCTACTTTACAGGGCTGTACAATTACTTGTAGTTTGCAACAAGTATTGGATTTTTAATGAGTCTCTGAACAGCATCTTTTGTGCTTTAAGTGCTCAGTGACAGAGGTCAGCATTTTGCTAAGGGTACAAGATAAGGACTTAGGGTTTGGTTCTAAATGCCTCCAAAAGGCCCTGATGTTTGTCTGTGACAGTATCACAGCAGAGAGGCCTTTTAGTAATTTTCTCTTTGAAGAATGCTTAAATGCAGTGATTCTGTCAGCTCTCCTGCACCACAGCTGCACAGTCCTTGCTGAGTTTCCCAGTGGGTGAGATGGTGACTCCTGGTTTCAGAGCTCATTCCCTCTCTGTTGTGCAAGGGATCAGAGAAGCCCACTTGATGTGTTCATTTAAGAGCAGCCACAGTCCCTCTGGTGTGAATTAGCACTGGTAAAGTCTTGTGTTGAAATACTTCTGTGAGCACAGACAGATTGAAAATCCAGGTGCATGACCAAATTTATAAGCATAAATGGCACATCCCTGTATTTTGGTCAAACAAAAAGAAGGGAGGGTTAGTATCAGCCTATCTGCTATCAGGAAAAGCAAAGAGAGCAAAGTAGCTATTGGGGGAGACACGTGAGGACCTTGGCAGAAGGTTAGAATGTTAGGATGTTAAAACTTTCAGTGGACAAAAATCTTTGCAAAAGTAGCAGTTGTGTTTCATGTGCTGCTGATTCTGTGTGTGGTAAGTCCAAGGCAGCTCTGCTTTTGCCCTTTCCCCAGGCTGCACCTGTGGGGTTCTGCTCTCTTGTCAAGTCTCGAAGCCTTCCCACTACAGGTCTCCTTTTACAGGTTCCCAGCAAGGAGAGGATTGATCCAGAGCCCCTGGGGATCCTGCACTCTGATGGTTTCAGCACATCCCAGCTGCCCCTTGCCCAGCAGCCTTGGCACAATGGGCTCCAGCAGCCACAGGTAGGCTATCCCATCCAGGCTGTTCCACATCCCCTATGGGCTGGGGGACAGCTGCACTTACAACTGCTGCAGTTTTCCCTGTGGTATCAGCTCTGGCAAGGGTAGGTTTCAGCTGTCCATCTCCTCCAGGATTTGGGGAGTTTGTCAGGATGGAGAAAGGCCTCATCCCCTAAAATCCCCTGTCCAAAAGTTTTAGTCATATCATAAAGCTAGGGGATTGGAGGGGTGGATGATGCCATCTGAATCATTGTGAAACAAGGCAAGAGTCCTAGCTTTAAAACACTGATGTATTATGAAATCTGAATCTATATACTGGTACTGTTTTTGAAAGTAAGTTTGAAACTTAAGTTTTGCGAACATATTCCCATGGCCTAACTCACTATGACTTCTAAGGTTGTTGTTACACAATATAAAAATCCTGTAATGTTCTGTGCTCTGCAAATTACTTCTATTTTGCTAACTGTAAATTAACTTTTGCTTTTTCATGCTATTGGAAAAGAGCTGGAGAAAATGGTCCAGATTGAGTTGCTTGAATTGCTCACTTTTCACTCAACACTCTCCTTTTAACTAAAGGAACTCAAACTCATATTTGGGCAAATCCCCTTTTTCCCTTCCCTATTTCTTTATGTAAGGATTGCAGTCAGTGGTGTTTAAATTTCTATATGTAATTTGTTTCTGGTTGGGCTTGGCTTTTCAAACTTTAGCTCAGGTAGAAATATATTCCATAAAAATGCATGTTTGCAGAAAGTGGTTTGTTCTGTAAATTCATGTTTATACATAAACTGCATTTTATTCTGAGAGATGTAGTCTTATTTTCTTAGCTAAATGGTTTTTTCTGTGCTAAATGATTTCACATAAAATGTGATTGGAAAAGCACAATCATCATTTCAGATTATTACAGTTCACATAACTGTTCATGCTATTCTTTGTGCACAGGACCTGAAATTAAAAGCAGCTGAGCAGAAAAGCCTCATTGACTTTATTGAGTCGTGCGTGGAAAAAATGCAGCCACAGCTTGAGGACAGCGTGACTCCTAAATCAGAATCCAGGTACAGAATAACACAATCAGTTACCAGATTCAGTGATGTAAAACTGCTTAAACCTGCTGAACCCTTGCAGTGGCACCCCTGGTTCTGTTCTTTGGTTCTGTGTGCCTTTAGAAGAAAAATGGCAGAAGCTTGGGGATTTTTGCCATCGGCAGCCCAGAGAAATGGAGGCTCATTTATGTGACAGCCTCTCTGATACTGGGCTTTCTCCAGAGTTTAGGATCTCACTAACAGGCAGGACTGACCCCTGCCATGAGCTAAATCAGGCCTGTCTATAGGCAAGTTGGGTACCTCTGTTCACAGCCATGACTGTACAAATGCACAGACACACCCAGCCAGTGTAAAAGCAGCAGCTTTGAAAAAGGGAAATTGGCACCAGGCACCTTCCAGCAGGGAACCAAGACTTCCTACAGGACTGTGCTCCCCATGTTGTCATTTCAGAGGTGGAGGCTGCCAGCAGGCCCGTGGCATATTTCGTGTGAAGGGGAAAGTCCAAACAAGTTTATCAAAGCTTGGATTAATAATCGTACATGTACTTGGATTCACTTTGCTTTTGAGGCAGGAGCAAGAGAAACTAATCTTATACAAAGAAACCTAGTTTTACTTACTCTGCTTCAGTAATTGTGATTCTAATTACGTTTTCTCAATGCAGCAATGGAGAATCTGACACAAAGAGCAAGCAGGCTGATGCCACCTTAGCTCCAAAGGATCAAATGGGTAATAAATGGCAATATTTACAACAGGAGCTGTCATCAAAGATGAAATCTCCTCTCTGCCAGCTTGTGGAACCTCAGGTTTGTTTAAGTTCCATAAAACACTCAGTGTAGACAGCAATTAGTGTATCTTTCTGTGTCATAGTAGCATGGCTCTCCATCAGATAACTGAAATCTGTGCTAGGGTTCTCCAGAGGAGATTGTTACTGCATAGTGTTTTCATAATTGTCTTTTAATTTTACTTTGAGGTAAATCATGTCTCTGAAGTAGTGACTGCTAAGCATAGTGTGGGAGCACTTAGGTGAATCCCTGTGGTTAATATTCAGAGTAGATGTTATCTGCTTACTTCTTTCAAGAGAACCAAGGGAATTATCCAGCAAGCTTGGAGCTGATTCCCATGGATGTGGGTGAAATCTCAGTTCCCACAAGTGAGAACATTTTGGTCCAAGTAAATCTCTGGCTTTAATTTTGTTCTGCCATTCACCATTGTGTTCTCTCATTCTTACACATCAAAAGCAGAGTTTGAGCTGTGTGTATGTTCTGAACAGACTGCAGACTTTTACTTCTTGGATAAAACTGTAATTCCTGTTATTAACAGTTTTGTTCATGCTAAATTAGAATTATTAGATTTTCTGTCCTCTGAAATTGCTGCAATAAGTGGAAGAATATCAGACATGTAAAATGATGAATGTCAGCTCTTCTTCAGGCAAGACTTACCCTGCAGTGGTCATTAGGGTTGCCTTAACCCAAACTACAGCTGTAGCCCATAAAGCTGGGAATCAGAGGCTCCTTTTTCAGTCAAGCTCCCATTAGGACACAGCCTGCCCAACTTCTGCCAGTGAAAAGGGAACCTTGCTCTCCAGGTGCTTTATATCAATGCCTTGAATCTTTTAATGCTTTTTGACAGGAGTGTTATTTTGTTGTCCACAGCCTGTCGTCATTTGAGCTGCTCTTCTGATTGCAATGTTCTTTTTCCAAATGTTAGATCACAACAAAGATGAACGTGCTGCCTCGAGGCACATTCTCAGGTGCAGGAACCCCGACTGTGGAAGAGCTGAAAACTTACACTGTCCAGCTGGGAGACCTAAGCCAGGAAGCAAATGTGGTGCATGCACAGGTAAAAATGGCATGTCTTAAACACTGCAAAAAAACCCAGGGGTTCTAGACACAAGACACTGTTTGGATACTGGGAAAGAACCAGAAACCATATTACTGCAAATGGCATTCACTGGAGTGAGCTTTTGTGTTGGGTACGGACTGTAATGTAGAAATAGGCTGAGGATTTTGAGAGGAAATATTCCAAGTTTCCACTACAATACTTCTACCTGAGTCCAAAAGTTATCTAGTGCAGGTAAAAATCCTCAAACTGTATAAAGTAAGGAGCCTGTGAATGATTTCAGTAAATCTGCAGGATTGGAGCTGACAAGACAAACTTCTTGTGCTCATGCCTGAGATTAGAGATGTATAAGAGCACAGCCACTGTCCAGTACATAAAGGGTCATTGTCTCAGCTTTGGCCTTGACAGCTCCAAATGTTACATGCAAATATCCAAGTCTGTCCCTCAGTATTTCATTATTCCACTTTTCTATTAGCTGAGCAAACCTCTAACCTTATACAAGTCGATGAATTTTAGCCATGCCTTGGGTGAAAATACTGAAAACTGGCTTGCATTTATCCAGGATCATGTGGCAGAGGAAGTTTCTTCCAATTTGGACAGAAAATTGTTTGAGTTGCTTCTGGCAATCAGCCGGTGTTTGAATAACATGGAGGAG
>VZUA01030005.1:0-12103 GCA_013401035.1 Horornis vulcanius
TTTTTTTAATCTTGTACAAAATTATACCAGCTGAGATAAAAATCTTTCCCAGAATAGTGACCATAACTGATCCTGGAGGGTAGATCTGTTAGAAAGTCAGTGGCCGGGCTAAATTCTTGGAATTCTGGTTATTTCATGTTAACTAGAAATACAGGAATACCAAGGCTGCTTCATTTTCAGGAAAGAGTCACTGTAGTTTTAATTCTATCACCTAAACATAGAGACAAAAGGAGTTAAATGTAAACTATATCAGCCAGAGCAGCAACTGCTGCCAACTGTGATTGAAGAGATGAGAAAGTAACTTACAATATAACTCAAAGTTCAGTCTGTGTTAGATGTAGAGCCCTGCTAGTCCTAGATTTCAGAAAAGCATACAAAATGCAGATCCTATAGCTGGAGCAATTTCTTTCCATCAAAGCACTGAATACCATACCAGGTTTTATTTGTTTTGGAAAATTCTGCATTTCAGGTCTGAAAAAAGAATCCAGGAGGAAATTACTCAAAGTACATGGAATCAAATTCTTGTACAAAATGGACACACCAGTGTCCTGATAACTTAGTGATGTGGATTTTTTGCTCTACTTTATTTTTGTGCTGATGCTTTTTCACTGTATCTTGATGTCAAAGGAAGACTTGGGAATGCCAGAACAGGCTGGTTTACCAGTTTGCTGGATTACTTCTTTATATACAAGTAAGTTAAATGGTTCCTTATGTTCATGGAAGTTCTGACACACAACATTGTATTAAATCTCTCTATCCATGACGCAGAAAGGAAAAAAAACAAAACTTGTGATGGTCCAATACAACTAAAGAAATTTCATGAACTTCAATGAATGTGTATCAATAATAAGAATAAATTCTCCAAACTTGAAGTTTAAACTCATCCGTAGAATGAAATATCTGAGGAGTTATGGCTCTGCATTTTACTTCCCAGCACCAATAAATGAGCAGAGATGATCAGAAGCATTAGCTTATCACAGAAGCAGAATTAATCACCCACCCTAGTTGTGTGTTTGCTGGGAAGACAGCTCATAGCCAATTGTTTGCTGCACAGCCAGATCAGGTGCTCCAGACTGCTCCCAAATGACTTTCTCTGACTGCTGAAATAACTGCTTTCACAATCAGGTGAGTTCTTTAGGACATTTGTGGCTTAATATTTCCTCATGAGCTTCATTCGCTCAGATGAGAACCTGGATGTGCCAGAATGAGAATCCACTTCTCAAGAACTAAATAGCCACTCTGTGGAAGGGAAATCTCCTGGCTGTAAATATGAAATGATAAGGTAGGGGAGAGTTTTGGATGATGTTTTGAATGTTCAGTTCACACCTGCAAAAGCTAAAGAGTTCCTTTGCAGAGGAACTTCCTGCTCTGTTTGTACAAGCCATAGCAGGAGAGAGCTCCCATCTGAACTCATCTTCTGTGTGCTACGAAGACACAAGTGCTAATGCATCTGATTATGAATATAACAGTTAAAGTTCATTAATCCCTAACACTACCTGACTAATTAAGATAAATGCACACAATATTGGTTTTAAAGTTGATGGACTCAGCTTCCAGTTTACCCATTTAAATGGGTAACATTTAATTAAATGTACATTTAATTTGTTTATGTGTCTAATTAATAGCTGAAAGCGTAATTAAACATAAAGCTTTTTCCTTTCCTAGCACGCAAGAATAGTAAATGTGAGCATCAGAAAATGCAAGTACAACACAGTGCAAGAATGCTAAAAATTAAAAGAAAAAAAAGGTAACAGCCTACAGAATCTGAAGGTAGTAACCCAATACAAATTAGTGCCTGTCATTATCTGTCGGCAGCTGTTCGTCATTAGCCTGTTATATAGAAGTAGAACAAATGTGTCAATAAAGCGCTCATTAAAAAGTGTTTTGGATATAAATGCAGATTCTGCATTTACAGGAGTATCAGGGAAAAGAGTGTGAATGACACCAAAATTGACACGTCAGGCTCTGCCGTCTGTTTTTCTGGCGTGGCTGTTTTTCCTGGCTGGGATAACTGATGAAAATTAACCGCACACAGGTTCATTCCTGTGTTGCTGTGCCCCTCGACTTTTCAGCTGGAAGGCTCTGTAAACTGAGCTGGCTGTGTGTGCTTCCACAGGCCTTCCTGACCCAGCTTCCTTGGCCCTCCCCTGCCCCACCCCATCCCTGCTTTCTCTTGCATGAGATATGGTCTCCAAATGATGGGTTGTAAGCAAGTTTAAAGCTTCTGTTCCTTCCAGGCCCAGTGCTGGGGCCGCCTCGATCAGCTAAAGCAGCAGCTGCTGCTTCCACAAACAGCAAGGGCTGGAGCAGCTCTGCAGTGCAGGCAGGCTGGGAGAGCTGGGCTTCTTCAGCCTGGAGAAGAGAAGGCTCTGGGGAGACCTTATAGCACCTTCCAGTGCCTAAAGGGGCTCCAGGAGAGCTGCAGAGGGGCTTTTTCAAGAACGTGGAGTGATGAGACAAAGGGTAATGGGTTTAAACCAATAGAGAGCAGGTTTAGATTAGATATAAGGAAGAAATTATTCCCTGTGAGGGTGGTGAGACACTGGCACAGGATGCTCAAAGGAACTGTGGATGCCTCATCCCTGGAAGTGTTCAAGGCCAGGCTGGATGGGCCACCTGGTCTAGTGGAAGGTGTCTTTGTCCATAGTAGGGGGTTGGAAGTCAGTCCCTTCCAACCAAAACCATCCTATGATTCTATGATTGACAATAATCTGTTCTTTGGGAAAAAACCCTAATTTATCCCACATTTGGTTTTAATTTATTTCATATTATTTAGTAATATTTTAAGCTCCATATGGAATAAGGAGGAAATCTGAAAGAATTTTCATCTTAGATCTGAACTGCAACATTATAGCCATACAATTCTCTTCTGCACATTTGCTGTAGTATTTTTTTCCACCCTAGCCGATTAAAATTCCCTCTGCCCAAGGGCCTTGATCTCACAAATACATATGCACAGTTTATGTGTAGGATAACCCTTCTCATTTCAGAGGGCACACTTCTGTACTTCATCCTGCATTTGTATTATTTCTTCACAGGTCACGAGTGTGATACTTGCAGATCTTTCTGGGTTTTCTACAGCACCCAAGGTGGGAATCTGTGCAGCAGAAGCTTCACTGCATCTTTTCTGTTAGAGGCCTGAAGACAAAAGCACCAATATAGCTTCTTTCTCTGCTTCCCCACAAGTGAAGCAAACCCAGTATTTTCCAGCGGGAGGCTGGGTGTGGAATTGAAGTACATTGTATCTGTGCCCTTATAAATAGATTTGGAGACATCTATCTTGCAACAATTGAGAAGAAACCGGGTGGGTGGTGTAGAAGAGGGGAATTGTGAAGACCAAATGTTTAACTGTATTCAACTGTAAACAGAGTGATAGTCAGTAAACAGTTCCTCTGAAGAGAGTAATTAATAGGCACATGTGAAGAGATGGAAAAGGAGATGTATCCTTCTTCAGCAGACATCAAAGGGCAGGCTGGACAGTGAGGAATTGCGCATACCCCAAGGAGGCCACAGCTGTATGTACATTCAGCTAGGAAATGTAATGCAGTGTAATGAGCTGGGGAAAAGAGGAGTGAGGGGTAAGACAGGCAGTGAAAAAGGAGCCCTACAGTGACAAAGGAAGGAGCAACACGCTCTGTGGGGATGGGAGCAGGAGTGGAGAAACTCGGAGATCTGAGCAGGTCAGCTCTTTCTGCACAGGGGTCAAGTTGCAGAGAAGTTTTGCAGGATTAGAAAGAGTGATAAGACAGCACAGTAGGTAGCCTCAAAATAAGATAAGGAAACAGAGGAGGAGCCACTGAAATGAATGGTTCTTCATTGTGATTCTTCTGCCTCTTGCTACATCTGAAAGCAGAACCCTGTGGCAGTTGGCCAGTTTAACAGGGAAGGCGATAAAAATAAATTACATCCTCTGTTTCCAATACAGACTGAGATGTTTCCAAAAGAATGGGGGAAGGGAACTTATTTGCAGGGAGAAAAGGTACTCACAAGATCCAAAACTCATTGTCTGTTCTCTATATAGTGGTGTCACGACTGACTCCATAACATACGTACTTGGCTCCAAAATGGGATTTTGGAACAGTCCACCTCTGGGACCAGCTGCTTTCACGGATGTTTCATTGGAAGACAAATACTAGCTCAAAATGAAGGAAATTCTCTTTTCTGTCTCAAAGAGCACACATGAAGCTGAGAAGAACAAATCAGAGAAACTGAGGCCAAGAAGTTTGAAATTCCCAGTGCCCTGGGTGGTCTTTGTTGTTTAATTCTGTTTGTGTCATCAGTGGAGAATGTTTCCCTTCAAAACCTGACTAATACTTGGACAAGATGGATTTTCCCAATGAAATTGATTTACGGTTGAGCAGAATACATGCATGTCAGCAGTGTGGTTTTGGCCTACTTTTCCAAATCGGGTTTTGTGCCCCAAACAGAGTTTAAGGAAACAGGTTGTCTTCAAATGTCTTGGCCCAAGTGGACAGGCATTTTTGCTGTAAAAGCAGCTTTAGCAAGCACAAATAATCTCTCTCAGACACAGCACTACAGGAGGGTTTTTGCACAAAACAAAATTAAAAAAGCAATAAGAAGGCTGGACCCAGTAGTATCTAAGCTGAAATTTTTGTAGGACCTGCTGTGATAGGACAAGGGGAATGGTTTTAAACTAAAAGAGGGTAGATTCAGACTAGATATGAACAAGACACTTTTTTACAGTGAGGGTGGTTAAACACTGGAACAGGTTGCCCAGAGAGGTGATAGATGCCCCATCCCTTGCAATCTTCAAGGTCAGGTTGGATGGGCCACTGAGCAACCTTATTTAGATGATGTCCCTGCTCACAGCCAGAAGGGCTGGACTAGATGGCCTTTAAAGGTCCTGTCCAATACAAACTATTCTATGATCCTAAGAAATAGCTCCTGTCCCCTTGCATGTGCTTTCCTCTTGGTTTTTGCTCTGTGCAAAGTGAGGACTGTCCTGCCTTCTCTGACACTTTTGGCTGATGTGCCAGGTGACACAAGGAGGGGAAATGTGTCTTGCAGGGACAATAACCGTGGGTCACACAAGGCAGGGAATACTTTGCACTCCATCCTGTGCTTAGGCCCAGGTAACTGCCCTGTTAGTAATCTACTATCACTCTCCCATTAGGAAAGCAGTCCAAGTTCTTTGTTTAACCACTTATTGAGGAATAAGCTATCAGCTCCCCCTGAACTGGAAATGAATAGTAGATCTCTCCTTACAGATCCAGAACAAATATATTATTCATCTTACCTGGAGATTTGTCCCATACACTAGTGATTTTCCCAGAGAAAGATGCTGCATATGGCTAATGGCATTTTTTGAGAGTTAGACATTCCAAAGATGTCTACTCAAGGGAAGAAATTTCATGTTCCAGCAGCTTAGAAACATTGGCTGCAGTTACTGCTAAGAATGGAATTGCAATTAGTCTTCTACAATCTTTATAGGCATGCCTGAAAAACAGAGATGTCAATATTGCAAATCTGAGAGGTCAGTGAGGCAGAGTCCTTCGCTGACAGACAACAGACCATTCCTCAAAACTCCCACTTGCCAGGCTGGTGGAGATAACATTTAGTGTGAGACAGAGCAGCTTTAGTTTTAGGGCAGGGGTGCTGCCTCTGTGGTTCTTTGGAATCCTCTTTGCTGGAAAACAAAGTTGTATTATCCTCCAGAGATCAGCCAGGGCTGGTCTCCCATCTGTTCATGGATCTGCACCTGTTTTTCATTTCACCAACAGTGGCCACATGGCCTAAGATTGTGGGGGAATACAGAGAAGAAAATGAATGTGTGGCTCAGGCACTGGGGCTGTATTCAGAAGTTCTGAGTTTAAATCCTGACTGTGTAGCATAATGTTTGAAAGTTTTTTCATTTTTTTTTCTCACCCTGATCTATAACAGAGACAAAGGAGTGAATATTATTCTCCTTGCCTTTTTTAACAAGAAATTTGAGAATTTTTTTTCTTCTTTGCCTATTTCTCACTCATCACAGAAGTCTTTACAGAAGTAGATCTCTAGAAAACATGCCACTTATGATTAACAACACCAAACATGTCTCCCATCCATTTCCTTTGCAGTCTGAAAAACAAAGTTCCCTAAAGAAGCTGCTCAGTTTCTGCCTGTGTGAATGACAACGTTGCATGGAAATCCAGAGTAGCCACAGTTGTTTACCTGAGACTGAACCCCATTCCAGCTGCAGCCAGTGTCAGAGGCATACAGAGGCAGGTGTGTATCAGCTCCATGCCTCTCCCATGTCTAGCACCAGCCATGCCATAGATGTGGCATTGTCCATTTTGCAGCCCTTACAACACTTGCTTAGAAGAAAGAGGCAAAGTTGTTGCCCCTACTCTGGCCATTCATTTTATTCATTGCTTCATCAGCCACACTGTGTGTTTATGCTCCACCACAACAGTTTGGCTGCAGCTTCTGTTGGCAGTCTGGAGATTGCTTGGGGCTAAATAAAGAGGGTAACTGCAGTCAGGGTCCATGTAAGTTCTCACTGGGCATGGCAATACCAGGCTAACTGGGGACATGCTCACTTTGCCAAATCCTATCAGATTCTGCAAGGGCCCCTTAAAATGCTCAGTGTCACAGATCCTTGCAACTCACTCTTTGTGAATTCTCAACTCAGGCACTGCTCGCAAAAAATCATCCTCTCACGTATTTTCTGTCCTAACTGGGAATTGAGTTGATTATAACTGTTCTCAGAGTTGTTTCTCACCTTGAGCCTCACTCAACTTCTATTGAAATCTGCTGGGGTTTGTCATTGACTTCAATAGAATTAGGCTTAGGCCTTTATCAGAAAGTTTGCTGCTTGCTGCAAGTTTGATTTCCATGTGATACATCTGTAAGCTTTCAGTTATCATGCTGCCTTTGAAATGGAAAATTGACAAGCTGTTATCTCTGGGAGCTTGTTGGGTTCACATTGGTTCCATCAGATCACAAGTAAATTGGCACCAGGCAAGGTTGCTATTGAGTTCTTTATGTTTGATCCTCAAATTAAAAGCTACCTGTCTCGTTGGTGTGCACTTGAGATTATCAAGTGCACTTGAGACTACCTGGTTTTGTCTGAATTTTGCAACAATGGAAAGGGCAGGTGTTTTGCATGACCCGTGGATTAGGAGTTCTGTGTCAGCTTCAGAAAACCTCCAGAGGCCTGGGATACAATGTTATGCTGAACACTACAAATTTGCAGGTGCTGTGACCAGAAGAGACAATTATCATCATTTATTTTGACTTTCTGAAAACTACAAAGTACCTCCTGTAGTTTTTATAAAGGACATACCTATCAAATTTAAACAGTCATTAAAATTCTAAGTCGATTTCATTTCCTCCAATCATGGAAAGTTTGTTGCAGTCTAAGGTTTCTTTCCCTGAGTTTTTAAAACTTGTTCCTTATCTCTCATCTGAACCTATTAACTTTTATTTTATGTCTCTGGATATTTCTCTACTTTCACCTGTGTAGACCCTGATGCACTGCAGTTAATCAGCTTCTTACATTTTCTTGTCACCCATCTTCAGAGTCAGGTATATATTTCAGGACTCCATTTACTCCTAACTCCAGTATTTATATTTTAAGAATTCAGATTATATCAATTTATCCAGCTTCTGGTGACCCAAATCATCATACTATTTTAAAATATTTTCATTGCAACTCTTGTTGTTCACACTGTCTCAAGCATTTTGTAAGGTCTACTTATAAAATCAGTTCTTTCACACTCAGA
This sequence comes from Horornis vulcanius, assembly GCA_013401035.1. Lineage (NCBI taxonomy): Eukaryota > Metazoa > Chordata > Aves > Passeriformes > Scotocercidae > Horornis > Horornis vulcanius. The sequence continues at coordinate 7,725 of VZUA01030005.1, forward strand.
CATATAATTTACATTGGACTCAATTGAAACATCCTTTTTACCCAGGAATGGCAAGACCAGACCTTAAATTAGCAGGCAATGCCAATATGGTGCTAACAATGAAGATGTGGATGTTGAAAAAGCCAGCTACTTTGATTTTTCCTCTGTTTCATTGTGGGAGGGCAGATAGAGACAATGCTGAAGGCAATCTTGCCCCCATACATTGGAGCTGTGTTAATTACCAAAGAGTGGGAACAGCCTTGCCCTCCCAGCTCCGGGTGTGATAAAGAGTGAGTCAGGCGGGAGGGGGGCAGCTGGAGTCTGCTGTGAGGAGGAAGGGACAGGGGGTTGTGTGAGGGACAGAGTTAGGTGGCTGTGCTGGGGACAGGAAGGAGCTGGCTGGAGCTGCAGAAGGACAGAAAGGGCCAGAGCTGTGTGGAGCTGCCCATGGGAGGCCACACAGAAAAGGTATGAACGACATTTCAATAGCAAGGTGCTGATGCTTGAAACCTTCTTCTCTATCAGTTGTACCTCCACCATCATTTCATGAGTCAGCTTTCTTTTATGGCCTGCCTTTATTTCAATTATATCAGGGTTTTTTCATAAATGCATTTGCTAAAAGGTAAACTAATTTGGACCCAATGCCCTGAAGGTATGGAGAAACAGAAATGGGAAAGGACCTTTGGAGGTCATCCTGTATAAAAACCCACTGTGAGCAAGGTGAACTTTAAAGTTAGATCCAAGTGTACTCATAAGTAGAACTGCAACTACAGGAAAAGGCTGAATTCACCTCATAAAATTAATCATTCATAAATGATAAGACTTACAAATATTATGACAGATTATTTCAACAAGGATGTTGCTATTATATTTTGCTAGGCACCTTCTCACTGTGCATCCTTAACATAAATTTTGGAGCAAAATTCTACAAATGACTCTAGAATCAACATAAAATGTCATAGAAGTGTACAAATTACTTTGAAGTCTTCTGCCTCATCAATGGCCCAAGAGCTAATCCTTATTTTAATCATATGATATGCAAGAAGTTGACTTAAAAATTTTTCATTATCTATACATATTTGAATTTTAATTCTACTTTGTAGAAAAAAAAAGAATTCGTCTTCCCACTTATAGAATGATCTTAGTAAAATTAGACATTTTACAGAAATCTGTAAAGTGATTTTTAAAATATAAAATACTGTTGTAGCATTTGCTCTTCTGTTCTTATTCTTTATTTACTACAGTTTTTCGACATCTGTTCCTGTCTCTTTTCATCAAATATTTATCTGCAACAGCTGAAAGAGCCTCATTTGTTTTAATTAAGAATAAGACCACCAAGCTGGGATCACTTCCTTGGCTCTTCCATGGTTTGCACAGACAGACAGTAGATCTTGTGAGGTTTCCTGAGGGTGGCCCATTGACAGGCTTTCCCCTGCCCCCCATATCCTTTTCTTTTGCACCATGTTTATTTTGGGATAGAGAAATGTAATCAGAGCCACATTCCGAGCAAAGAAACTTTTTACAGTTAACACGCATGAGAAAGGAGGATGATCTTGTTGGGTTTCATTGGAAGAAACTATTTTCTGTTTTGTGACTTCTGGGATGGAATTATCACTGCCACAGAAACACAGGAATAGCAATAAGGCTTCTGGTTCAGCATGTCAATACTAACAGAGGCAGCAAGTGCTTAAGGAAAAATTGTAGAAATTCAGCTGAAGAGTATGGTACTGACTGAAAACATTTTTTGCACTTTTCCTCACTAGCTAATATATATTTAATCTCTTTTCTTTTTCTTCCTGTTGACTTAAGAAGAGGAAAAAACAAAGAAGCAACATGAAATAAGTTCTTTGTACAATGTTAGTATTCTAAGGCAGTGGTACAGGCTCGTGCCTCTTGCTACTAAAGCTGTTCTAAAGAGTGTTTGGGACGTGCTATTTTCAGTTTTATGTATTCTAGAGAAATACTTCTGGAGTGCATAGACTGCTCATGACTGAGGTGAGATGTCTCCTAGCCTTGGGATCCCAATTAAGTTGCACATATAACTGACCTTTCTCAGCCATCTTAATTATCTTAGTCCTTGCTAATGAGACAGATTTTTAAATTAAGCTTTTACATTTATTTAAGATGGAGACTAGTAAGTTTTTTTCATACCCCATTTTCACTTCAAGCTTCATCTTACAAGAAAAAGAGACATTAAAATAAGCCATTCCTGTGAATCAGTAAATTAAGGCTGCAATATCCTGACCTGGCAAAAATTACCTTCAAAAAAGATCCTACTTCAGTCTCCCTTGGCAGTACATTACAGCAGTCATTAATGCTTACATAGATATTTCTTACTGTTGTTAGTTAGATACAAAACACTGATTACCTTTAAAATGAGATGATCTCCTTTCTTTGTAGATTTAATCAGTTTAAATCTTTACAATCTGGAAGTTGGAATTTTCTCAATTCTGAAAAAAATCCTATTGGACTCCAAGCCTGACAGTAATTTGTGCACCTCTAAATTTATTTTGCAGGCAAAGTAGAAAGAAAGGTAGGCTGATGTGATCTTATGTGCCAAAAATTACTCCATTACAGCTAATTTTTGTTCTCCTCGTAATGCACACATGCAACAGGCATATATAGAGCACATTTCATTACACTTTTATAAAAGTTGTTGACTTACCTAGAGTCAAAGGAGATTTTATCTCAGCATCTTTTCCAGTTCACAGTATTATCTCCTATTCCACAGGACATGGTAATGTGGCTGCATAAGGTTCTCATGTAGATTGGTTCTGCATTTCAGACATATGGGTAAGACTGACACAGAATTTTAAAGGCAGAATTTTCAGAAATATATTAAGAGCTTAAAATTAAATAAGTTGATCCCTATGTTGTCCCAACTGATACTCATTATTTAAGTAACTTGTACAATGACTCACTATATTTTATTTACAGTACTATACCATAGCTTTCTAAGATCTTGATATTGGCATAAAGGAAAAGAATCAATTATGTAACTTGGAATCAGAATTTAATCCTTTCCTTGCAAGATACTGAGACAGGAGACAGCACCATTGCTTAATCAATTGCACAACAGAAGGGCATGCAGGAACCTAGATTTTCTTTCCAGCACTGCCAAAGGATTGAGGGTGACCTTCATCAAATACTCTTTCTGCTCTGTAAAATCTAACTATAAATTCCCCTTCTAAAGACATTTGAAATAAGAAAGTACCCTAAGTACCCTAGATTTGATGCCGATTGCTTGCAACAGTAAGTGAAATCAGAGTTAAACTAATTTAAGGGAGGCTTTATTAACTAGAAAGATTATGAGCTTGTCAAAGAGATATTAATTAAAGTCTGGGGACTGCTTGCCAGTGTCACTCTAAATTAATTGCTAATAGGTTACTCTTAAAAGTGGAGTGCAGCTGCAAGAACATCAGGCTCAAAGAAACTCAGTTTTGTTTATCATTCATTTTTACTTTGTTTAGTAAAGNCTGGAAAGGATATTTTTGATTACAAAAGTATTTCTATAATCCAAATGGCAGGATTCACACACTTACTATAGAACTTTCTACCCTTTTCTGTAAGTTTCTGATAATATAAAAACCTTTATGACTGTATCTTGTGTGGCTTTGAAGAGGCTAAGAAGCCAAAAAATCTAACATAAAGCTAGCAGCACTCGTAGTGACCCCCAAATGATGTGTGGTTGGTATCATGCTTTTTGGGGATAATATTGCCCATGAGAGCAATCCAGAAGAGGCCAGGGATTTCAAGGCCTCCAGTTTATAGTTAATGTGAGGGCATGGGGGTGGGAAGTGGTTCATTCCCACCTCTGTCTCTATTTACAGGCTATGTGTATGAGTTCTGCTGCTGTCTCACACAAGTGCTTCAGGAGGACAAGGTAGTTCAAGGCTGTATTCTGATCTGACTTAAACTGGGGGGTTTCTTTGAAGACAGCACAGCTACACTGGTGGTAAATGTGGGAAAATAGAACCTGAAGAGTGCAGTCCCTGGTGGCAGGCTGAGGCCACGCTGGCAAAAGGCCTTACCCTGAGCTCCCTTCCTTGTCTGTGACCAAGTCTCCTCTGCTTCTGATCTTGGACAAGACTTAGTCAGGCTCCCCTTGCAGTCCAGGCATGCAGAGGGCTTCTGCAGGTACATTCTTTTCCATTCTATGGTAGTGAGCAGCCACCTATGATATAGAAAAAATGTACCCCACTGAATATCTGTTGAGCTATTTGTTTTGTTATTTTATGCTATCTGATAGTATAAGCGTTTTCATCCATCCCTGGGTTAAACAAAAACATAGATCACTATTTTAAAGGAAGTTGGAGAGCTCTGTGTTACTTCATATAGGAATCTTTGAAAGAGTGGGAATTCAGTGAAAGCACTTTTTTTTTTTATAGACTTCTGTTACC
>VZUA01030021.1:1628-20527 GCA_013401035.1 Horornis vulcanius
GATCAGCTCAATTGTTTTGCATTTCTATGAGCAAACTGTGCAAAATGGGGAGAGCAAGTTTGCTGGTGGCAAGGAGACTTATTCAGGCAGGGAAATGAGGAGTTAATTGCAAAGTGCAGAAGACAAATGGCCAACTTTAATTCATGTCACCAAATACAGAAGACTCCAATAAAAAGCCTCAGACAGACTAAAAATCCCAAGGGTCAGTTCACTTTCTCCTCACCACCCATATTTCCCCAGCAACACNTAACTCACCAACACCTACTCAGCAACACAAGAGAATGTGCTCCTTCCTTTTCCAGAAAAAAAATACATTAAGAATGACAGAGAAGGTCTCTTCCCCTGAGAGACAGTTTTTGAGCTGCCATATTTCTCACCCTCTCTGAACACAGGGAAGGAAAAGGGCAAAGCCTGGAAATAAGCAGCAGGCTACCTCATCCAGACACAACACAAACAGCCAAAGGCTTTCACTGTAGGAGCATATTGGGTCTGGCTGAGCTGGAGGTAATGTTCCCACAGCAGCCCTCACAGTGCTGTGTGATGCACTGGTAGCTAGAAAGGTGTTTGGCTACTGCTGAGCAGCGCTCCCACAACATTAAGGCTGTGTCTCCAACATTCCCCTCCATCAGCAGGCTGGTGGTGGGTGGGCAAATTCTGGGGAGAGGACATAATCAAGACAGCTGACTCAATCTGACCAAAGGGCTATCCCATCCATATGACACCTCCTCAGAACAACGTGCAAGAGAAAGAAGGGGGCAACGGGAGGGTGTTTATTATTATGACCTTTTTTTCCTGGAGCAATTGCTATGCATACTGATGCTCTACTTCTCAGAGAGTGGCTGGACATAACCTGTCAATGGGAAATAGAGAATATTTTATTTTTCTTTGCTTCTGCATGCAGCCTTTGCTTTTGCTTTAATAAACTGCCTCTATCCTGATTCACAAGTGTTTTTCCACCTCATTCTACACCCCTACTGGCCTTGTCCTTGAGAGGAGTGATAGAACAGCTTGGTGGGCAGCTGGTGTCCAACCAAGACCAACTCACTACAAAGAGAGAAAGTAGACAATTCAAAGAATGCTGATCTTTTAAGGATTGGGATTTGTCTGGATTTTATGCAGATCTTACTTCAGCCACAGTAGTAAACAGATGATTCATCCACAGTTCCCTAAAGATATCTCCCCCATTAGCTAACTGTTAGAAGAAATTAAAGGCTTTCTTTCTAAGCAGTAAATGAAGTACAGCACAGCTGCAATTAGGGTACAACCAATCAAGAGAAGCCAGACATGACGGCCATCGATGCAGTACAAGGATGACATGAAGGTTACAGAATCATAGAATATGCTGAGCTGGAAGAGACCCACAAAGATCATTAAGTCCAACTCTTAGCCCTGCACAGGACCATCCCCAAGAATCAGGCTGGTTTAGGCAAAAAAAAAAAGCAAGCTATTCACAAAGGCTTACCCTTCCAAACGGATACTGGAACCTGTGATCTACACACACCCCACAGGTGGCATATGCCACAGGTGCATTTACATGGAAACATCCTGCTCAACAAGACAAGGGCCACTCGTGATGAATTCCTTCAATAAGCCAAGAGGTAACAAAACACAGCTCTCTCTCTCCAACCTCCCCCTCCAGGTAAGAGCACCAAAACAAACACAGCAAACCTTACACTTATTTCTAACTTGTTCTGACTGGGTTTCATCTCACAAACATTTTAAGGAAAAGTCCATTTTCCTTATGGACTTGAAAACATGACTCAAACTGAAGGAACTGAACTAAAAACACATTTTGTATTGCTTATTGACGTGACCCTCCTTAAGGCTCAGGTTCAGCAGAGAAGTACTGCACTACAGCAGGGCTGCTACCTCACTGCAGGACTTCCCCCCACAAGCATAGCACAGCACAGCACAACGCTCACAGTGTTTCCAGTGATATCCTGTTTCACACAATCAGCAAAAGAAAAGGGAATTTTAAAAAACTCACCTGATTTCATTCATTGCCTTACTGGGAAAACAGGGGAATGCCAACTATGCAACCTCTAAAAATGATTCACTGCACCTTCTATTAAAAGATCTTTTCTTCACAAATGGACAGAATCTGACTAAATCAATTGAAAGAAAAAGCCAGCTATAACTAAATCCATGATGGAATTTATATTGATGTAAAGAATTTGAGTTTTAAAATAATTTATTGTTTAATCACTAGGGTGTGGGCGGCTCAAGTCCATTCATATCTTGACAAAAGCACAAAGAGTTGCATTCTTTTGTATTCCACACCAGCTGGATGGCTCAGGCACTATTTCACCACCATCTTATATGGGTATGTACTGGCGCTGACCCAGAGAGGGATGTTTCCACCTTCTCCCTTTCCGAAGCCACTCATCCCTGCCTTTGTTTCCTCCCCTACCTATGCACACATACTGTCAGCACATGGAGAAGACTCAAGTGGATGAACTCAGCCCATAAAACAGTTTTTAGTCTGCACCAGTTCCCCTGCTGAGGTTACAACACAGAGGACTGTCCTGGCATGAAAATGCAGCCAGGGAATGGAATGAGGTTGGTAGCAGGTGAGACTACTGGGATCACCTTTTCCCACAGGTCGCCCTGACTATGCTGCCTAAATTATGAAATGACATTTTATGAAATGTAACTCTCAGCCTGGAATAATACAGCAAAGCAAGAGAGGTTGGTTGTAAAAAAAATAGAACTATAGGAATTATTGTTTGAAAAAGCGAGCAAGGAAAAAAGGAGTAGTTTTGCTACCTTAAATAATTAAAGTGGGGTTTTTTAAAGTAAGTTTACCTTCAGACTTCAAAAGTCTGGTTTACACAGCAAGAAGTAGTTGAAAAAGCAGCAGTAATAAATATGAAAATAGTACTTTTTGTACATTTATAGGTTTATATAACAGAAATATACATTTTTCTTCCCATACCAGTGTACATACAGATTACAAGCTTCAAAACCACAACAAAAATGAGGGAAATAAATCATTATTAGTATTTACAGACACTATGTTAAACATGATAACAGAAACAACCATTTCAAAACAAAGAAAATATAGCTAAACAAGCATGTCCTTTGGTAACAGTAATGAGAGTAATCCACATGAGTATTTTGAGATAATTTTAATGACTAAAACAGTTCTAAGTGTATGACAAGTTTAAGATCACAGAAAAATTAAATCTCTTGAACATTCTTCTTCTCAGGTCTAAATAAGAAATATGTTGGCAACTAGAAATAACTGGTCAAATTCTTGAACCATCCAAAATGTCTACTATCTAAATGCCAAAACCAAAAGTAATCTAACATACAAAGGAGATACATGAGCAAATTCACAGAGGACTTATAAATACAAGAAAGGCTATTATGTTCCTGCCAGTGCACAGAGTTCAAAAATAAGAATAAAAAAACCCCACACTAAAACGTATTCAAATCACTGCAGAAAAGGCTGTTTGTCACTTCCTCCAAACAATAAAGTTTTTGATCACTTCAGGAATGGTGAAGAGGCCCTAATGAAATTTAAAAAATGCAGAACAACAATATTCAACATATATTTTTTCCAGAAGAATTCACAATACTTTAAGCTTTGTACAGCAGAAAAAGCAATGCTTCCTCTCTTGTTAAATGACAATATCCTCAAGTGCAATGAAAGAGCAAATTCTGATTAACAGAATATTATACTGCACTCAATTATAATGTAACTACCCCTATTATCAAACAGGGTATATTTTAGAGAAGTGAAAATATTCTATTTTTAACAGTTTCACAAAAAACAATGTTATGGGGGCTGCTTTGTTTTCAGCAATGTTTCTTGATATCAGAAGAAAAACACAGGAATGAACATTAAGTGTGAGAAATTAAATTCAGCTGTCCAATTGAAATCCAGCCAGTTCTTTTTTTTAAGGCATCTTGGTGGAGCATTTTAAATCTATTTGTTGTTATGACTGAAGGGTTTGAATACTTCCCCTACAGTTTCAAAGATTGGAAAGCCCCTTCAAACAGGACAGCTTTTCTCGGTATTGTGCATGGTATCTCTATGTACTCAGGATTGTACACAATTTGTTGGGCCTCTGAGTTTACAAATAATCCCTGAGCCAGGAACTCCTGTGGCTGTAGCCTTCAGAGGCACCACCAGGAACAGGAAGGTGCATGCAGGCATTTGCTGCCATGTGCATGTGGGTGGTGCTGCCCGTTCACAGCTGTGCCCACAGCAGGCACTGCCGGCACAGGATTCAGGGTGCCACTTTCAGACCAGGACTGACAGATACCCAAAGCCTCCTTTGGGTCACTTAGGCCTTTGGGGCAAATTATGGAGTTGGAAGGAGAACCAAACTTTTACATAAAAAAAATATATATATATCAATCTGAATGGTAAGAGCTAGAACTTTATGTTCAAGGTTCCTTGGAAATAGCACCGCCTCATTATCTTGCAAAAGAACACTGAGATGAATGGGCTACTTCCTTTTTGTTGTCCCCTTATGTTCTAGAAGAATGTGTAAAATCCCTGCTTAGCCCAGATCCAGTGTGGGAATTCACATGACCACAAACCCATCTCTTCCTGCCTTCTTGACAGCACACACACTTCTCCCATGAGCTTCCTTCCCACTGCACAACAGCCCTTTCATGCTTATTAAAGGTATGTAGGAGCCACAAAGGGAATGAAATTACAGCATTTGCGTAAACACCCAGGAGCAGCTGCGACATGAAAGTCATCACAGCAAAAGTTGATTCTGCCTCTCAGCATACCAATTATATCCTCTCAGGCTCAATGGCATAGCTCCCAATTAAATGCAGCCAGAGTAAACAAGCATCTGACAGAAAATATCACGTAGAAATTTGGTACGAAAGGTGACAGTCTTATTGTAACTGTTTCCTTTCTATGGTAGCCTGCAAGGTTACAGCTCGCTGTATTAGATCATCGCATGACATCCCAATAGATCTTCCAGAAGCTATGCATAAGGATCTGAATTGATGCCTATTTTTAATGTGTAATATTTCCTTATCAAAGATAATCCGTTTTACAGTTCATGCAAGCCATCTTTTCAACATATTTGTAAATAGCGTTCACTACCATTCTGATGTACAAACCTATGTTGTTTGATTTTCTTTCCTAATTACAAAAAAGATTTATTTTTTTTAATCACTGTACAACAAACTACTTTTGGGGGATCCTCAACAAGTCTTTGCTCCTCATTTTCTACTTTGATCACATTTATCTTAAGTGACGGAAATAAAATAAAACAACAATGCTGTTACAAAAGTAAGACAAAAAAAACACTCCTTGGTGAAGAAAAAAAGAGATTCCAAATGCATTTAGACATTCAATTTGAAACGCTGGAAAAAAAAATTCAGAGCTTGAGGCAACTCAAACTGTTTCCCTGATTAATCGTTTCATTGCAGGAAGTACAGTGTCGTTATTCCCGCTGTCCCTAATCTAATAGCGACAGTACAGAGGCACTAAAGAGAACTAGTTAGGAGAAAAGAAGGAATACAAAGCTAAAGTTTTCTATTTGAATTACAGCCACTACTAAAAAGTGACTGACCGGAAAATTAAATCCCACCACCCCCCCACCTTCTCAGATGCATTTGCTTACATCCTCATTTCAGCCTTGTCACCTAGTTCCCCTCTGGAAGCCCCTGGCTGCAGAAGAAGTCACATAGTCTGACATACCTAAAATGGGCAGCATATTTTCATTACCCCGTCTGCTTTCATAGCACAAAGGCAACTAAAAAGTCCCAAATTTATTTCTGGAAACATCTGATATGATACATCGTGACACTGTTTTGCCACTACCCCCAAATTCCATGCTCAAAATTCACGGAGGAAGCAGACTTCAAGCTGTACAAGCAACAGTAATCACACCAAGTTCATCTCCATACAGGGCCTGCCTGTTGATACAGAACTGGAAGGAGATCAACTTGAAACTAACAAGTAGGTGGCCCAGAGTGATAAACGATGGAATTTCAGCTATCACGCAGACTAACAGAATCCACCAACTTCAGATTTTAATATAGTGTATTTAGTCTTTGTTTCATTAGATTGTCCCAAACAGGGGGGACATAATTTCTACTACTCTTCAGATTGTGTGTGAAGGTCCAGTTACCCAGAACTCCCTTCTTAAATCTCTCTACCTTCAACTGGTACTGCCAATCTAGCCCTGTCTATTTGACACATTTGAAATCTTCAAGCCATAAAGCATTCAATAAAACACAGCCTTTTGTTTACTTTATAATATTACAGAACACCAGTACCTATTAAATATTTTAAATTACTCCCACATTTTTAAGGAGAATTTTATTCTCCTGTACAACTCACAGCTAGGTCAGATCAAAAGTCCTGAACTGAAAATAAAATCTGTGTGGAAATTAGATGTCTGCACAATAGGCTGCATGTATTACAAACACGCCAAGACTGTTTCAAGTTTCTGTAACTGAACATGTTTAATGTCTGTGCCTGCAGAAAGCCTGAAGAATAAACCTGGTGTCCTCTTCCAGACTTTCAAAGCAGGTGAAGAATTGAGGTGCCAGCTGCAGCAAACCCCCAATCAATACTCAAAGATAAAGCAAACCTGCCCCAAGATGTGGTGTGGGCTCCATCTAGTGGGCCTCAGCTCTGTTTTGTATCTGCTACCACCTAATCTGTTATCTCCACAAAAACTGTGTCAGAAATAGAATCATAGAATCATTAAGGTTGGAAAAAACCTTCAAAATCAAGTCCAACCTGTGACTGATCACCACCTTGTCAACCAGGCCATAGCACTCAGTGCCCCATCCAGCCATTTCTTGAACACCTCCAGAGACAGTGACTCTACCACTTCTCTGGGCAAGTCATTACATGTTTTACCACCCTTTCAGTTAAGAAATTCTTCCTCATGTCCAACTTCAAAATCTGCTGGCACAGCTTGATGTTATGCCCTCTTGCCCTGTTGCCAGTTGCCTGGGAGAAGAGACCAACCCCCACCTGGCTGCAGCCTCCTTTTATGTACTTGTAGAGACCAGTAAAGTCTCCCGAGTCTCCTTTTCTCCAGGATGAACAACCTCATTTCCCTCAGCTGCTCCTCCTATGACTTACTCTCCAGACCCCTGACCAGCTTCATTGTCCTTCTCTGGACATGCCCCAGCACCTCAATGTCCTTCTTATGGTGAGGGACCCAGAACTGGGTGCAGGATTAGAGACGTGGTCGCACCAGTGCTGAGTACAGGGTGACAATCACTGCCCTGGTCCTGCTGGCCACACTATTTCTGGTACAGGCCAGGATGCCATTGGCATTCTTGGGCACATGGGCAAACACTGGATCATGCCCAGCTGCTATCAAGCAACACCCTCAGGTCCTTTTTCGCTAGGCAGCTTTCCAGCCACTTTGTCCCTAGCCTGTGGCACTGCCTGGGGTTATTGTGACGAAGTCCAGGACCTGAAATTTTGCCTTGTTGAACCTCATAGAACTGGCCCTGACCCACTGATCCAGTCTATCCAGATCCATCTGCAGATCCTTTCTGCCTTCCAGCTCACCAACACTCCCACCCAACTTGGTGTTGTCTGCAAAGTTGCTGAGGGTGCATTCGATCCCCTTCATCCAGATCATCAGCCAAGGTATTAAACAGGACTGGCCCCAATGCTGAGTCCTGGTGACCAGATGCCAACTGCATGTAGCTCCTTTCACCACCCCTCTCTGGGCCTGACCATCCAGACAGATTTTCACCCAGGGGAGGGCATACCTCTCCAAGCCATGGACTACCAGCTTCCCCAGGAGAATGATGTGGGAAGCAATGTCAAAAGCTTTACTGAAGTCACAGAACTGCAATATACTGTAGTGTCTGAAATTGCGCCCTCTCATATGTTTACCATGATCTTTCAAAAACTTGATACTCCTAATGTATACTGTAATTATAAATATGAAAGTGTATCTTTAAAATTGAGGAGTAGTTGATAGGTTGGTGGGTTATAAAAGGTGACAAAACAAAACTATAACCACTTTTTTCACTTTTTTGCAAGCTCAAGATGTCTTATTTTGTTCTATTCACAGCGTTTTATTCCATATTTAAAATTTAGCTTTTGGAGGATTAGAAGATTTTAATTCTTTAATGTAACCCACACACACACATTTTAATTATTTCAGTATCATTAACAGCTGGCTGAAAATATAAGAACAAATAAAATATGAAAGACGTTGAGATTTAGATGCAAATTATAAACACAATTGAAAAAGACACACAGGATACTTCATGGCCTATCTAATAACCTACCAATGTTTAATGCAAAGAAAAGAGATTCTGGTGTTCTCAAAGTGCCTGAATATTACTTGGATATTACTCTTCTAGCCAGTGAACCTGATGGTGTATGAGACCTACCTTTGGACTTGTCTTTCTAAAAGTGTCAGTTCCATGTATCACGTCCCTTATTATTTTCTCGCTGAGATTACTGTACTCCTCTTCGGTGAGGTTACTGTCCTCCAGCTGATGCTTGCAAACTGGGCATTGTCCACTGCAATAAGAGTGAAACAAGAAAATAAAACAAAATAGTCTTTTAAATAAGAAATTCTTTACATATTGCTAACTTATCAAGTGTCTGTATATGAGCACAATTCTTTAAAAGAACCCCAACACAGTACAATCATCAGAAAATCAGTTGTACTCTTTCTGCCATGCATCCCAAACCTACTAAAGTCACTAGCTCTTATATTCTTTTTATTTTTTTGAAACCATTTTAATTTTATTCAAATACTTATCCAAGTAGGCTACCTCAAACTTGTTTAGTTCAAAATAAAGTGTTCTTACAGTTCTAACAAAATAACTACTATGGAACCACTTATCACCATTTTGTTCACAGATTCTTAATCCATGATAAAATGTATGGTGATCTAAGTTAGTTTAGCTCTCACAGTCTTTAACTGTTTACACACAGTAAGACAGAAAACAGACCTAGTTCTCAGTCAAGAAAATTTACTTCAGAATTTTAAAACTCTTAAAGGCTGGAAAAGGTTGTCTAAAATATGATGAATCATTATAACACGGTACAGTGCAACACACAGTCTTACATAATAATCTACTTCATAGCAAATAACTCTTCAAAGAGTGAGATATGCTGTTCTTTCAAGGGCTTCAAAAACTGTGTGTGCTTTTACTTCATAGTATGCAACATAAAGTATTTTTATAAACCACCTAAAACCCCTATAATCCACTGGAGACATTCTCATAATTAATACCTTCATAATTGCCAAATTGCTACAAAAGCGTAAAACAAGGTTTTAAATAGAACAACATTTGAAATAGCAGTTTACAGACGTTAAGAAAATAGTACTATAACAGAAACACACACTCAAATATACCCGTGAAAACCTAAGAACCACTTTGTCTTCACTGAAAATGAGATAGAAAGGCAGAAACCTTTCATCTGTACAAATTAACTGCAGTGTGCAAACAGTATCAGTTTTCAAGAGATAACACTTTACACACCAAAGCTGCTCTGCTATAGATCATGTTAAACAACAGTATTATAAAACCAATAAAAAAGAAAGTCTTCAAATCCTAAACAGGAGACAAATAAGCCACACAGTAAAATGGCACCTCTTATTTTTTACTGTGTTTTTCTGTCTTGGTTCTGCTAAGCATAACTGTTTTCCAAATGTGCATGTTGGGTCCTGTTTAATGTACAAGAATGAGTTGGAAACTGGAGTTTGTGAAATCATACGTCAAAACAAAGGTTCATATTTTCAAGGACTGAAATACTTTTGTATATAAGGAAAGCAATTTTTCTATATTTTTCAAGGAAGAGTTCAATATAGACTAATCAAGACAACACCTCACTTATAAATAAAATGTTGCATTTACCTGTCTTTAATTTTGGTCAGGTGTCCTTTCCAGTTCCCTCCTGGTATACTAATATGTACAGAGGGAAAGAGAAATAAAAATATTAGGCTCTTATTTAACAATATATGAATTACATGTCAAAATAATTATATTTTGGTCAACATTTAGAAATAAAAAACACAGTCATCTACTCTGCAAAGGAATTATAAAAAAATCCATATTAATTTAGTAACACCCGGAAATATTATACAAAGAACCAGCATTTAACAACACACAAAGAACTAACACCATCAACGTCAGCAGTTTATGCTGTCCTCAAATTTTAAGAACCACACAAACAATCAGTGTGCACTGACAACTTTTAAGTTACTGCCCTACACGTTCACAAGCCATTCCAATAATAGTAGTGCATTCCCACTGCCACATTCTCCATCCAGTAAGACTAACTTGTAAAAAGGCCCTGTACCTCACATAAATCAAAGCCAACAGTTAAAAAATCACAGATGGGCTCACATCCAGCCTCATGACAAATATGGAACGGGCTCAAGAGAACCTCATTTTGCATGTGCACTGTAGTTGTAATCTGCAGTCTGACAATCACTAGTCATGACAACAAACTGAGTGACCAGCTAAATACTGTGCTAAAACATAGAGCTTCCTATTAAGATTGTATGGAATACCAGATGTAAAACATCAATACATTTAATATTCACTTTACCTAGTGTCATTTGCTGCCTCTTTTCTTTAATGAAAGAAACTATCTAACTTTCAACTAGCTTACTACTTCTACACTCTAATAAATTACAGGAAAAGCCCTCATACACCTGTCAATATTCCTCATCTAGCACCCCAGAAAGAGATGAAGTCCGCTATTTTGAATTGCCATGACCCAACACGATTTCCTAATTTTTTTTACCAAGGAATAATATTTAACAGGTAAAAGCAAAGGTGAAATTAGTAAAAATTTTAAACTTTCACAGTAATTTGCGATAAAAAAGCATCTTTTCATGACAACATGTCTCTTGTGGAGAAGCAAAAATCAAAATGAGACGTTGAGGGGTCTTGGAGTTGATCTGTGTGATAATTTGAATCCCTCCTCCTCATGAACTGCATCTTGCTATTGAAACTTTATTTACCTTTCAAACCATAGTTTTATAGTCCGCATAAATGTTCTGTGAGGGTATATTTGGTTCTCTCTCAAATATAAGAGGATACCAAAGAGCTCTTCTTGTAACTCAGCACCTTTCATACCCCTGCTGAAGTTAAAAAACGACTGCAGGACATCCAAAGTTGGGACCATATCTTTAGTCAACATTTCCTTGTACAGTTGAAAGGCGAGCTCCATTTCTTGGTGACGGCTAGCTGCTTTGACACAAGATTCATAGCACGCCCGTGAGGGAATCATAATCTTTTTTACTTCTTCCAAAAGAGTGAAGGCCATTCTCCATTGATCTGAATTACTCAAACCCTTGATTAGAAGGCTGTAAGCACCACTTTCTAAAACCTTAAACCTGACTTTCATTATGTCATACACATCACGGATTTCTGAAACCTGTCCCTGCTGGACACACAGTGTCAGGTATTTGACCAACACATTGTATGCAATGTCACCATTACGCTTTGCTAGGTGGGTCAGCAAGGACTTGGCCACATCAAGGGGGCTGTTGCACCTGATCATACTGTTCAGCATCACCTCTTCAAATATTTCAGGTAACTGGAAGTCTTCCCTTAGTTTGTTCCATTCCTCAGCCTGCAAAGGTTTTTCTGGAGGTTGTACATTGCTAAACTTATGCCTTGACAGAACATGACTCATTGACCATTTCTTTGCAGCTCCAACAGAGGAAGAAATGTGGAATTTCCCTTCGGGTATTTCTTTAGTCTCCTCATCCCATCCTTTTCCTTCTTTGCAATCAATTTCAGACCTTTTCTTGGTAGGCAAGACATCAGTTTCTTTGGGGTCCACTGGTAATGCACTGCTGGAAGATGTCACAAAACTGAAACAGTTAATTTTTTCCCTATTAGGGATGCTGAAAGAGGCAGCAAACAGTTGTCGGCATCTTGAAACAGGCCAGAACATGTGACATTTCCACAGCAAAGCCTGAAAACCTTGCTGACTGCTTTGAGAAAAGAGTGCCATCACAAGACGAAATTATCTCACTATTAGCTCACTGTATCTGACGAAGTTATAAAATGAAAAACAGTTTTCATGGGGATGTTTATTAATAAAAGCCCAAGGGCTGTCAAGCTGCATAAGCTTCTGTTTCCAAATGCGTGCTCTGTGAGCCCTTTTCGTCTCTTATGGACACAAAAAATGCTACAATCTTCTTTCACAAAAATCAATTTCTTAGATTGTGAGGACAATCATCCAAAATGAGGGTATCTTTCTTTCCAGGGAAGATGTTTTGCATATTATAATTCCTGTTTGGTGGTTACAGCAATGATGTGTACTGTCTATGTTGTACACAGAAAGGCAACGCTGATGCAGCTACACAAAAAGCACAGGGTTTTTCTTCCTGCCTTTGTCCAAGTTAAGTCGGGAGATCTCCTAAAAATAAAAAGAACACCACGACATCATGACCTGCTCCGTGGTTTCCTGCGATATTTACATCTGCATGCTAGCAAACACAAAACTCAAGGTAGCTCGACGATTTCAGGTGAGAAATCCCAATCCTGATCCTTCAGGCATTCCCAGGACGGGGTTTCTACATTGCTTCCCTCACATTTCTCACCTGGAGACAAACTTCCGTTTAACTTTTTTTCCCAATCCCACATCCTTGGTAACGCCGCTGCCAAAGAGACAGAACAACACCGCGGGCGGCAATTACACTGAAATCCCATGTACACGTTAGATTATACAGGTAAATACCGGGAGGTCCGCAGGCTAGTACGCCTCATGGGGAGACTCCGCAAGGTCCCGCGTCCCTCACTCGGTGCCTGCGCATCCGGTCCGGCCGTACCGCACAACCCCCAGCTTTTGGGACAGTCGTTCCCGCTCGGCCCTCTCTCCCTCACGCCTCCTCTCCCTCACGCCCCCTCTCCCTCATCCCTCCGTGAGGGGCCCACCTAGCGCGGTACGCGGCGGCCATGCGCGAGCCCCACGGCAGTGCAGGCCAGCTTCCCATTGGCCCGGAAGCGCGTGGCGGGCCTGCGCCCGCGCGTGGAGAGCCAATCGCGTCTCACCGGGCGGGGTGACACGTGATCCACGCGATCCGTTAGGAGGGACGGGGATGCTCCGCCATGTTGAGTGCGGGCAAGAAGCTCCGAAGGGCAGGGGCGCGTCGCGAAGGGCAGCGCGCATGCGCGGGGAGGCGGTCGGCGCCGGGCGCGTGCCGATGGACTGGGAACGGAGGCTGCGGGCCCGCTTGGCCGCGCGCCGCNGGGCGGCGGGAGCGCCCCCGGGTGCCCGCAGTCGCCGGCGGGGCGGGGGGCACGGCCGGAGGGCCGAGCGTCGAGCTCTGTCGTGCTGCCGTAGTTGGCAGTGTCCGGGCTGCCGCAGGGGCCGGGCGGGTCCCGGAGCCGCCCTACGGAGAAACAAACTCCCGTCGTTCCGGGGTCAGTGAGCGGGAGCGGTGAGGAGCCGTGAGGGCTGCTCTGCCCGGCACACGCCCCCGCGGCAGCCGTGGCTGGGAGCGGTTTGCTCGCCGGGGAGCGCACCCAGCGCTGGCGCAGGGGCGCAGCCACAGCCCCGACCCGGCACGGAAAGGCGATTTGAGGCAGCGCCTCGCACCTCGCAGCGTCTCAAACAGTGCTGCTGCTGAAACAGGAGCGCTGCTGCTCTGTCAGCCATCCTTATGTAGCTGTTCATTGCGTACCTTGCAGTGAATCGGGCCTGTGCAGTCATTGAAAAAGGTGCTGTGTACGTACTCGAAATATATGGGACATACTCTTAGGTAATTTATGTGATTGGTCTGTGCTCCACTCATTTGCATCTCCTATTTGTGTTACTTAAAAGCACAATTGGATAAGCCTCAGTATTAACTATTTTTCAAGCCCCTTATTACTGTTATTTGGAGTACAGCATAAACATTCTTTTCTTTGTCAATCAGCCAAAAAGAGTGAACAAGAGCTAAAGGATGAAGAAATGGAATTGTTCACAAAATATTACATGGAATGGAAAGGTGGAAAAAAAAGTGACAATATATCATATGCAAACATACCACGATTTTACTATAGGGTAAGTGAAGTGTCCAGAAAAACTTTTAACAAGAGGCTGTTACAAAAAAAAAAGTTATGCTCACTCATAGGGACCCTGCGGCTTCAGAAGCTAGAGTAGAGTGAAATCTGAGTGATGTGAATTGCTTAGTCTATTTTTTTGTTTGTTTTGTTTTGTACAATTGTGAATTTCAGCTGTTTTAAAATATTACTGAGAATCTTATCAGAGTCAGTGAAATGTTTTGCCAATCAGGCTGCTTGGTAAAGATAAGAGGTTCTTTTTCAGAGGCACTTAACATTCTAACTAAATTTTGACATAGCAGTTTTACACGTATATATTTTCTGGTTCCTGTTTCGACATGATAGGATGCTGCCTCATGAACATGGTGGGTCATTGGTCTTACAGATTAGAGATAGATCTTTTGCATCATCCATCAGAAATGCTTGGTCCACCAATCTAGTTGTGAGATGAATCACACTGGTATTGCTGGCACGTGTCAATTTGACGACTCAGCTGCTGTCAAACCTCTCAAATATGGTCACATATTCCTTAGGGTCTCATGTTTCTGCCAATTAAGTTCTCAAGTACCTATGTTTCACTTGATGGATACATGTGCAACTCTCAAAGTTCCAGTGATGTTGTACTGTTTGGCACGTAAATATTGGCAGAACTTTCACACTAGGTGTTCTTTCATCTTATTTGTTGGCCAAAACAAGTCTAGTAGACCTTCACACTTTGGAGAGTCAGGCGTACCACAAAATAGAATGTGCTGCTTCTCTCGGGTAAAACACAACAGTAAATAAAAGTCTTTTAGGTGTGAGCCCTCATATTTAGAGACCACAGGGAAGTGCTTACTCAGTGAATTATCAGGTATGAGGTACTCCTCTGTCCTGTTAAAGATGTCCTGCTTTAAGTAAGTGCTTCATTATTGAAATGGTTTGAGACAGTGTGCAAGTGATATCCCTTGTAACAGAAGCAAGTTTGGTAGACTGGCTATTTTCTGTCAAGTAAACAACTTCAATCAGAGCATATGACTCAAGACTACCTAAGAGTACTTGCCAGATGTGTAGTTTTTGAATGGTACTGTGCGGAAGATTAAAATGCCACAACATTTCCAGCTGCCAGCTGAAGATGAAATCTTGCTTCAGAAATTAAGAGAAGAATCTAGAGCTGTCTTTCTGCAAAGAAAAAGTAGAGAACTGTTGGATAATGAAGAGCTGCAGGTAGGAAAATAATTTTTGTATGTCTTGTCATGGCTTCTGAATGGATTTAGATTATCTCTTGTCTGAGTTTGATGATCTCCTGTCTGCCCACAGAATCTTGTGGTAAGATGCTTTGTATTTGGGCACAGAGCACTCGGTAAAGCTGAAGTGCTGCCTAGCCTTGGGCTGGTAATGCCAGTGTGAAGCTTCCTCATTATGAGGTATTTGAGGGCTAAATTGATGGCTTCTGGTTTTCCAGCATTTTGCAATGATTTCCCTGGTGGGCCCAGACAATGAAATAAGTTCTGTTTATGTATCACTGAGAGAGACTACTAATACGGTTGATTTTATTGCACTGCAAAGACAACAGGGGTGTGATCCTAGGGATGTTAGTGAGGGTGGAGAGTATGCATCTGTTTAGTAGCATGTAAGGGAATGGAAGGAGCACACTCTCACTTTTCTGGCTGAACTGACTAGGTGTACTGATTAACTGAGAGACCCTTGCATCAAGCCTATAGTTTTACTGAATTTCTTAAACACTGTATCTTAAGCATGTTGACATCTCTAAAGAGAAATCTTCTTAACCAAATATATATACCTTTTAAGAATCTATGGTTTCTACTGGACAAACATCAGACATCACCAATGATTGGGGAAGAAGCAATGATTAATTATGAGAACTTCTTGAAAGTTGGTGAAAAAGCTGGACCAAAATGCAAGTAAGGTTTTCTTCTCTTATATCAGCTAATTTTGACTGAACCTAAATGCTACTGTAGCTTCCAGTTGCTAAAATAGATGGGAAGAGTTTAATGGTGAGAAAAAATCATATTCATGTAGTTGCTGATAACTGGTTACTTTACATCCTTGCAAAGGTATATTCTGTGTCTCTGAGGTGACTTGTAATAGAGATACCTAAAAGAATGGTAGTGCATCCTTTTGAAGAAGAAATTTTTATCAGCATGAACATTTTTAGATGTTAGTGCTCAGCAAACAGCACATTATGTAAATTAACTAGAAATCATGTCTCCAGTGATATTACTCAGCCTTTCCTAATATCTTCTGATGCAGAATTTCCTACCAGATGTGAGCAGCATGCAGTGAGTGAACAGTCCTTCTTTATGCTCCTGTTGGAGATGGCTGTTGTGCACGTAGCTTTGTGATTGAGCTTTGGGCAGAAGCAAATTATTTGTCAATACTGGCAGTTTCTTTTATGTGCATATTGTTATAGAAGATTGGAAGCTACCAAACATATTGTACTAATGAGAAATTGAATAAAAGCTTTCAAAAGCTCTACATCACTGAATAGTCTCATGAGCAGAAAAGGTAGCTGCTTTTTATTGAGTTTACTGTTGTTACTTGGTAGGATTCCACCTGATGAGCGTAATGTACCATATTAACACATTCTGTGTTAAGACATTATTTTACAGAATCTGTAAATTTCAAATACTGTAACTGGATCTGTCAATGCAGTGTAATTAGATGCATAGAAGTAGCTTTGTGTTTGTTTTACAGCCAATTCTTTACAGCGAAGATCTTTGCTAAATTACTCCATAATGATCCTTATGGGAGAATATCTATCATGCAGTTTTTCAATTATGTCATGCGAAAAGGTTAGTGGCTGCTTCTTCTATGTTAGAAGTTGTTTCATTTTAAGGCTATTTTCAGCTTTTTTAGTTACTTGATGTTCCCTTCAACAGCAGTGAGATCTGCCCTTAACTGCAAGTGCTGTTTTTCTTGAGACTTGGGATTTTTTCTTGCTGCGAGAAGATGGGAATCCATCATACCTCTGGAATCTCCCCAGCCACAGATACACTTGATCTCTTTATTATATATATTGTCATTCTGATTTCCTTTATTCAAGCAATACTGTGAAGTGCAAAACAATACAGTTCCATAGCAGGTGTGATCTTAACCACTGTGCTCGGGCAGATAGCTTTATTTGCTGTTTGTCCTTCTACACAGTGGTGCTGTCTGTGTTTTCTAACTGTTTCTCAAATATCACTGTATGTTTCTGCGCTTGTCACTTACCATATTTTCAGCTATTTTTTATTATAAACATCCACTTGGGATGAAAAATGCCCTTTTTAAAAAATATGTATTAGATGTTGTTTAAAAACACTATACTGGCTAGCAGAAAGGAAGATTGTCTCATGATCTTTTGCCCTTGCTACTGTGTTCTTAGATCTGCTAAAGCCTTTGGGAGGGGAGAACAGCACCTTTTCTCTGAGCAGCTCAGCCTGCTTAACTTAAAATCTTGTGGTGCAAGGGATGAGAAATGTGTTGAGCAGGAAGCATGATATGCAGGTGTGCACAATATGCAAGAAATGAGTAATAGACCCATTTCCAATGACAAACCCAAAACCTGCAGGTTAGGAGACTTGTGTCAAAGTCTGTTAGACTTGTGTGCATTTCAAAAAGGCCCACCCAGATGGTCGCAACAGAGGTTCTTTCAGAGCTTTGTTTCACCCAGAAGTTGAGCCTTGTGTATTTAGGATGATGCCTTTTTTCTAAGCAAACAAACAAAATAATAATTAAAAAAGCTGCCACCACCAAATCACTTCATATGTGATGCGTTTACCTTTAAACTTAAGCAAACAACGAAACAGCCTCACTGTATAACATCTGCCATCTGAGTGACACTTGGCCCACTACAAGAAACACTTACCATGAAGAGTGAATGTTATAAAGGACAGCTCATATTGCATAAGAGGAACTTTTGAACTGTTTCTTCAGAAAATGGGAGTTAAATTTAATGTTGAGTATGTAGATAATAGTTTTTATTAACCTAATCTATACTCCATCACTGTTAAAGTGTTTTAACAATGGCCTTAAGCACATTGTCCTGTAGGTTGTCCAATTAATGTGCCTTCTCATTACAAAGATAGATGCTTGTGTGATTCCAATTCTCATCTTGTGACTCAGAAGTGAGGGCCTGACCTTTGGCTGTAGCTGCAGTGTCTGGTGCTATACAAGTGGGTGTAGCAATCTATCTGTATATGACATTGTGCAGGTGTTTAATGCAGTGAAAATGCACTGCTACACGTTTCTAAGTCAGTGAGAGAGAACAAATCCATATGATTCCATATAACTGTGTGTGCTTGCAGCCTGGAAAGCCTGGGCTGCATCAAAAGAAGCGTGGCCAGCAGGTCAAGGGAGATGATTCTCCTCCTCTGCTCTGAGACTCTTGGGACCCCACCTAGAGTCAGCACAAGAAAGATGTGAGCCTCTCCTATGACCAGAGACTGAGAAAGTTGGGGTTGTCCAGCCTGGAGAAGAGAAGGCTCTGGGGGAGTCCTCATTGTGGACTTTCAGTACTTAAAGGGAGGGTATAAAATAGAGAGTGACTTCTTACTCAAGCAGATAGTGATATGACAAGGGGAAAGAGTTTTATATTAAAAGAGGACACATTTAGAATAGATGCTAGGAAGAAATACTTCACTCAGAGCGTGGTGAGGCACTGGAACAGATTTTCCAGAGAAGTTTTGGATGCACCATCCCTGGAAGTGTTCAAGGCCAGGTTGGATGGGGCTTTAAGCAATCTGATATAGTGGGTGGCATCCCTGCCTGTGGTGGGGGGGAGGTTGGAACTAGGTGATCTTTAAAGTTGCTTCTAATCCTAGCCATTCTATGATACACCAAATAAAATGTGGTGTCTGCTCAGCCATTTTTCACATACAGTTATAAGGTACTCATGGCACCAGTGTATATTTATATTATAAATAGTATATATTTAT
>VZUA01030023.1:7909-20240 GCA_013401035.1 Horornis vulcanius
TTTTTTTTTTTTTTGTCCACGGCTGTTTCCAGACACTAAAAAAAGCTTCCTTCTCCACAGATTGCTCATATTAGTATTGTTTCAAAGCCCTAACACATAATTTAGTATAAGTCTGTGTGAGGTCCTACTGTCACATAACCTGTTTATTTCCTCAGAAACAGCTCAGCAGCTATTTACTTGTCCTTTCATTAATGACCAAAAATGTTTGCATGCTCTTGTGCATCATCATCCAGAATGGTTACTCTGAGCTGCCTCTGAACTGAGCTCCAAGAGGAGGCAGCTGGAAGGAAGTGTTGTGTAGATCATGATGGAACTCAGGAGAGAAGTGGGGATGTAGCTGTTTGGACAAGGTTAACACAGACATTTCTGAGTGTGCTGGGAGCCTCTTGCTTTCAGCTGTTTGTCAAAGACAGCAGATGAGTTCAAAGCATTCTAGTCTGGATCTTAGGGAGTCTTGCAGCTCTGTAAACTCCCACAGTAGCCTGAAGGCTTTTGTGCACCTGGGCTTCCTGTTTGTCTCAGAAGAAAAATAAATGGATAAAACTTTGACAAGACATGTTATTCGTGCTGTGTGCATGGTGTGGTAGGATGCAGAGCAGCAGGACTGCTAGGATAGGGATGGAAATGAAGGAGGAGGGGGACTGGATGATTGTTCAAACAAGTCCTGAAGCAAGAGTAAGTGGCACTGAAGTTTGCTTCTTAAAGCCCCTTATTTCTGTGAATTTCTTCTCCCACCAGGTGACTGGGTTTGACAGTGTTGATGATGAATCCAAACACAGTGGCCATATGTTCTCTGACAAGAGCCTTAACCCTGACCTCTGGACCAGTGAGAAGAATCCCCCATACAGCTATTACTTGTATTATATGTATGTGAACATCATGTTGCTAAACAACCTTAGGAGGTAAGTAGACACTTTTCTATTTTAGAAGCTCCCAGAAAATCAGTATCTTTCTCTCAGACTGTCAGTGTCTAGATTACAGATCTTCTGAAGCAAGGGTTATTTTGAATTATTTAGAGAGTTGAATATTTTTGGGATATTTTGAAAATACTAACAATAGAATTAATTCAAACAAAAAATTCCAAAATTGTAGAGGCATCAGATTATGATCTTGGTTTGATATTTGTGTGCATTTGGGGTTTTTAACTCCTTAAAGCTGCATATACCAAACAAAACAAAAGAAGGAACCCCACAAAACCCACTTACTGACCCTTCCTTGGCTTTGCAGCAGATTCCCAAATACAATGTACCTGCCTCTTGGTGCCTGGCTATCTCCTGGTAATTCAAGAGACACAAAGTAATATTGTGACAGCTGCCTTAGGGGCTGCTGCATTCAGAGACAGACCAAGTAGGACACAATTACAAACTAACTGCACATCCAGCTAAATTCCTTTAGCAGGCTTCTTGACTCACTCAGTTTTACTACTTCTGAGACCAACGTCTGGGCAAGCAATGCAGGGAGTTATGTGACGTCAGACTGTCTGAGCAGATTTTCACATCAGGCTCAGGAAAGCCTGAAATTCAATGTGAGGTTATGTTGCTAAATTTGCAGCTGACTCATTGAGTGACCTGCACAACTGACTCCAGCTGAGGCACAGTGAGGTTATCCACTGATATGAGACTGTCATCACTTACCCTGAAAGGATTTGGTTCATTTCATTAAGTTATTTAGGTTATTTTAGTTATTTAGAGAATGTTTTGGGATTTTCTTACAGAAGGTGCACAGATTCGTCATTTTACAGTTTTATCCAAGTTAGCATTCAAAATGTTATTTCTTCTCTCCCAGTGCTACTTCAAGCATTTCTTTATCATCCTATTTGACCAAAACTCATAATGCAAACACCCACCTTAAATTATCTTGTATGTGCAACAATCAGACGTAGCTGTTAGTTTTAATTCTGTAATGACTTCAGCAGACAGCTAAGTCATCCCTTTCTCCTGACTTCCTTTACATTCTCTGTAGTCTACAGGCTTTTTCTGTTCCAAAGACAGATTCTGCCAGAACTAATGCGTTTCTTTTTTACCTCAAGATCATTTTGACTACTGTATTAAAATGCCCCCAGATAATCATTAAATATTCTTTATAGCTGAGATACTGACAGAATTCACCAGTGAGTCACTAACTGCTCACCCTGTTAATCTGAGTGCTTGAGTCAACACAGCCCTGACAAGACTGCTTTATATTTTTGATAATACATCCTCACATCAGGAGAAATGTTACTCACTTCCACCCTTGAATTGCCTTATATTCTAGCACTCCTTGCTGAAATTGTGTTTTAAACATCTCCAAATACTTGTGGGACATTTGTCTACACTGAATAACAAGGTCCATTATAACCTCAAACCTAGCATCACTTTTAATGTAGGTGATAACATAATTCTAGAAATTACAGTGGAAGTCTGGTGTAATAACTAATCTTCCTAGATCATCACTGCTTCTGAGGGTGTGGTTTTATACTACACTTCACTTGCTGAGATGGCAGGCTCTGATCACACTAGGTACTGTTAGTTAACTCTTGGCAACATACTTCCCTCATTCTGAACCAGAATTTTGCAGCCACAGGTTGCATAGGTTTACTGAATTTTCCATCTGTCAGTTCATTCCACTGAAATCCATTCAGTAGCTGCTCACCCAGTGGGCTGACAATTGCTCAATGAGATGTAAGTGGGGAAGGAAAAAAGACACAAATATGTCAGATGGTAGAAGGTGCCTGGGTAGAGGGACCTGCCCTTTTGAGCATCCCACTACAGGTAGGCCTGGGGAGATGTCACATCACATGTATAACTTAATTTTCTTCTTTTTAAATTCATATATTACTGGCAGCTATATACCAAATAGATAAAGAATAGTGCTTTAAGTGAAATTTGCTTTTAATCTCTTCAGGGAAAGAGGCATGTGCACTTTCCTGTTCCGACCTCACTGTGGAGAAGCAGGGTCTATCACACACCTTGTTTCTGCCTTTCTGACAGCAGACAACATCTCTCACGGATTGCTCCTGAAGAAGGTATTGCTTGGTTGCTCCTAAACTAATCACTGTGTGCTCAGACATCCATCACTGGTTCAAACAGAAGGCACCAAATTGACATTTTTCTGGACAGCCCAAAATTAATTTGGGCTGCCCCGTTAATTCACTTTCTTAGAAAGGCACAGGTAACTCTTCAGTTTGGTCAGAAACTTCACCCAGACCCCCCAACACCAGAACATGTGGACCTGTTGGAGGGAGTCCAGAGGAGGCCATGAAGATGCTCAGAGGGCTACAGCACCTCTCCTGTGAGGCAAGGATGGGAGCATTGGGGTCCTGCAGCCTGGAAAAGCAAAGGCTCCAGGGAGACCTTCCAGCACCTTCCAGCAGCTAAAAGGGGGTTACAAGAGAGCTGGAGAGGGACTTTTTTCAAGGGCAGGTAGTGACAGGACAAAGGGAAGTTGAAAAAGGGTAGGTTTAGATTAGATATTGGGAATAAATTCTTTACTGTGAAGATGGTGAGGCCCTGGCACAGGTTGCCCAGAAGCTGTGGATGCCCCACCCCTGGAAGTGTTCAAGGGCAGTGGGATGGGATTTGAGTCACTTGGTCTAGTGGGAGGTGTCCCTGCCCATTGCTGGGGGTTGGAACCAGATGATCTCTAAGATCTATTTCATGATTCAGTGAAATAAATGAGCTCAACTGAACTTCCTATTCTTGAGCTACAAAAAGACAGCTTTGTCTTCACAGGGAAGGAAGATCACCTGTTCAGATATGTCAAAGACTTGGCAGCACCTGTTTTTGGTTATTCCAAGCAGAGTTAAAATTACATGAACAAAACTTAGAACTTTAGACTTGCTACTGCTCCCTGGTTTAGTCCCAGAAGAACTTATTATTAAAGCTCTTATTTTTTTCTCTATGGGGACAAAGGTCATTTTCTCTGATTGGCATTTCTGTACTTCAGGGTTCATTCAGAAGTTCTGTAAGGATTTGATTATTTTGATCAAGAAATTCAACATTGCTGTTTCACACAACAATATTTTAGATAGAACAAATGTTTTATGACAGAACAAATGCTATAATTCCTGGCATATTTGTTAATGAAAACCATCACTCAACCCATCCTCAGGCACAGTTTCATAATTAAAATAATTGGTCAGTGGGTGGCAGACTTGTACTGAGTTTACTGTAATTTTTCAGGAGTTCCCATATAAGTGAGTTTTTTTCTGGTTAATGCTGGAAAATTCTCTGTATTTTTCAACATAACCAAGAACAAAGAAAAAATGTACCTAAAAACATGTCTGATACTATGCTCACAAATAGTAATTCATAAAATTAGACCCAGACAGAGTAGCACTAAAGCAGTGTGTGACCAAAGCATTCTCCTCTCCCCTCTCTTCTGCATGGCCTGGTGTGGTAAGAGGCATAGCAGGTACTAATAATAGTAACAGCAATAAAGGCACTTGTTAGGTTCATAGGTTGGCCAAGACAAAACAGTAATAAAGCTGACGTGATCACAGATTATTTATATTATGTACAGCAGCAACACATGACTTCTCATAAATTAAAACTTCTTTTGCTCCTAAAATTTATCTATTGAACTGCAGCTTTGGAAATAAAAAATTGCTTAGCAGTTCTTGCCCGTTGTTTTCTGTGACTTTCAGGTATGGCCGTAATGGCCATATATGTACTTACTAATCTACAGTAGTATTAGTCACTGTATTTTTTAAAAAATGACACCTATATTTAAGAACATAAATTAGTTTTACAAAGACCAGTAAGATTTAAAATTCAGACTCTTAAATGTTACCTGGAGAAGTCATGGTTCAATGTCAATCTAATTTTTTGGATCTTAGTCTTCCCCCTGTAGTGCTGTTTCCATTTAATCCAAGGGAAATCCTTCTCTTTTTCATTATCCCATAGTACCATTAAATGCTGACTGTGTTTTGTTTTTCAGAGTCCTGTCCTTCAGTATCTGTATTATCTTGCACAAATACCCATTGCCATGTCCCCACTTAGTAACAACAGCCTATTCCTGGAGTACTCCAAAAATCCGCTACGGGAGTTTCTCCATAAGGGACTGCACGTCTCCCTCTCCACAGATGATCCTATGCAGTTTCATTACACAAAGGTAGGAACTGCAAAAAGCACTGGCTTTGAACTTAGCAACAGCACCACACGGGTCCAGAATGACCTGAAAGCTGTTTTATTTCATTGCCTAGGACATTGTGTCATGTCTTTCAGTCACTTCATTCATTCTCCCTCCTCATTCTCTGTCTACTACTCACTGTTAGGCTTCAGAAGGAAATGTCTGATTTCCTAATTATGTTTCTTTTGTACTCTTGCCTCTCCAGTGTTGGCTGTTGAAGTATAAAATGAAGGATGAGGCTGAAGGGAGGTTTGAGCCTTCATAAACAATCCTCTAGAGTGCCAGGAAAGTCCAGTTTCCTTACTCTAATAAGTCTGGGGAAGTACATTACAAAAACACGATGTGGAATCTCAAGATGACATATGAGCTGCTTGCTCAGTGAGCTGAAACAGATTCCTGCCCTTGGGTGGCCTGGCAGGACAGGAGTGCCTGGTCACTGGCTGTGATGCCCTCGTTGGTGGCTGGCACCGATTTGAGCCGTGCTGTGCCCAGAGGGGCCCGTCTGTGGCTCAGCTCCGTGTCCCAGGAGAAGCCGAGCCCTGCCCCGGGCTGGCTGCTGGCCCAGGACACGGAGCTGCTGCTGGCTGGGGCACAATGCAGCCACATGGAGTGTGCAAGGTCCTGGGCTGGGACAGCCTGCTGGGGCCACGCCCGCCCGCCCTGGGAGGGCCGCAGCAAGAAATTGCCCTGCTACCTGTCTGTGTGCAAAATCACTCAGCCTTTACAACTGGGTGCTCCAGGGTGTTTGTGTACCCCGGAGGCTCCTTTGGAATTGCCTTAGAAATGCCCCCAAGGATCTGGACTGCAGGCTGCAATTTCTTAGCCTAAGCTAACTGGATACCCAGTGCCCATTAATTATTAACCAGTAGTCCTTGGGAAATTTGAAATGAACAATTCTTTTCATAGTAGTTGTGATTTTAAAGTTTTAAACTTCTAATTTTTCACAGCTGTCTAAAGAGCATGTATAAAATCCTTAATTAGTAATGAGTACGTATCCCCATTTATATCTTGTTTACATATAATTTAATATTAAATGTATTTTGGTGCTGCAGGAAGCTCTCATGGAAGAATATGCTATTGCAGCTCAGGTGTGGAAACTAAGTACGTGTGACTTGTGTGAAATAGCAAGAAACAGCGTTCTACAGAGCGGACTGTCAGATAAGGTAAGTATGGCTGGAAAACTTCTGTGAATTTTAGGGCAAGTTGGAACCCAGAAGTCAATAGTCTGAACACTGAATAGCAGCTGCGTAGTGATGTATGTGTGCACATCCCTGTCCTCTTTTCCAGAAATAGTCACAAACTATCTGCTATGCTGTCTTACATTACAAGTAAAGCACCAACATTACTTTTCCCTGTTAGCTTTGTTTTGGAATTCTCAAAATATGCAGAAAGACAAGATGCCTGTTTGTACTCCGTTCTCCTTCTACAAACTTTTAATTATTTGGGTGATACTTTTCTGCCAGTGATTTTCTACATCATGTCTTAGCATTAAGTAAAAACAAACTGCCTGTCACAAGCAAGACATTTTTGGCTTTAAAGGGAGTACTACAGAAAGTATTGTGGTTTAGATAGGCAGTCAGATTAGATTAAATTCCCTTTTGGCTTTAAAATTCTATACAGCCAAGGCTTTCTCTAGGACTTATTTTAGAGCACTCACTCTTCTATGTCACTTTTGAACATTTCTCGGAAGAAACTGGTATTTGAAGGGGCTTCACGAGTACATTCTGTTGTTTCTTCCAATATTCCCTGGTGACAACTACTCATTTTCCTCTCTTGTGACAATTAACCAACAAAAGAGACCTAAGCCTCTTTTTGCCCTCTCACATACAAAATGTGGCAGTGAAGGCTGAACACTAACATAGAGGGTTTTAGCAAGCCAGACTGAGTGCACTTTAGAGTGATTATATGGATAAACTTTGGCCTTAAAATCTCCTAAACTGGTTAAGACTCTGAAGAGTTCAATGGCCAGCTGGTTGAAACTGCTCTTTTCACTTGTACTGGACTCATTCAACTAACACTTATTTCTGCAATAAGTCAAAGCAGTTGAACTGACTTCTTCCTTTTAATCCTGTTCACAGGAAAAGCAGAAATTCTTAGGGGTGAATTATTGCAAGGAAGGGCCTGAGGGAAACGACATTCGAAAGACAAATGTTGCCCAGATCCGGATGGCCTTCAGGTACGAGACTCTGTGCAATGAACTCAGCTTCCTGGCTGATGCCATGAGAACAGAAGATATTTCTACTCTTTCCAAGTAGTTACAAACTCAGAGAAACCAGAATATGTCCCTCTTAAGCAGGATATGATCCTAATTAACCTCAAATCATCTTTGATGCTACAGAGACATAACTGAACAGCACAGAGACAAAGGGAGTATCTGTGGAAGGTAAACAGTGTTTGCCGTCACCTGTTCCTGCATTCTTCTTGTTGCAAAGATTTCGGTTTCTATGAACATAGAAAGCTTTTTAAGATTGCTGTAAATATTACATGCAAACTCAGAATCATGTACTATTTGTTTCATACTGTCTTAACTGTGCCCTGCAGTGTAGCCTGGGAAACCAGAGAGAATATCTGTAGTGCAGCTGTGCTGTGCACCTGAGGATCCCACAGATGCTGACAGCACACACCCACCTGGGTTGGTCCTGCAAGTCTCAGTACCAGTCATGGCTTTTAACACTTTTAAATTTAACCCTTTATTCATTAGCAGTTTCTATGGGGTGCAGAATTTTGAGGCTACCCTTTCATTCTGGAAGGTGTTCTGACACAGTTTTTAACTCAATGTTTCAGCAGTCATATTGGAAAACAAAAACCAACATCGGGTAATCTTGTTCAATGACTAATTCATTCCTGTTGTTATGTAGGATGTCAATGAAAAACAGCAGATGAATGCTTTTTAATCTAGCCAGTGGAAAACATGGTGTCAAAATCACTATTGTACATTGTAATGAGTCTAATTATGTCATGAAGATTTTGCCTTGAAAGTTGAGGACACTTTTTTTATTGCTTTGTAATGGGAATATGTGGATATGCCCCTTCAAATTATGTAGAAATTTATGCAGATAATTCTGGTTGCATGTAAAGAGAATTTTTTTACTTGAAAAAGGGAAGTGTTCTTATGAATCAGTGGTAGAAATGCCAGACCAGTTTCTGGTCCTACTTCTGACATATTTTTACACATTTGTTTTAGTCTGTATTTTAGTCGACTACAGCTGAATGGGAAGTCAAGCTGTCTATTTATACAGAAGCCAGCCCACTTGAAATCTGCCATTTCAAATCATGGTATGTTATGTTAAACTATTTATGAGGAAGTGGTTAGTAAAATACAGCTACTGAAGTATTCATCACTTTCAATCTTCTTTCTTTTTCATTATCTTTATGAAACAGTACTACTCCTGCAGAAAGGATTAAAGGTAATAACATGATGGCACCTACATATTGCAGAAGCTGCACACAGTTTCACACCAAAAAAGACTCGAGGGTGGGGCAGCAGAGGGTGTGGATGCCTGTGAGTTGAGCAAAGCAACTCAGTTCAAAGGCCTGCAGCCCCTGAGGCTGGATCTGAACCCAGGGTTAGACCCCTGGCTCTCTAATATCTCTAATATAGGGATACTGGGCTTCTTCAAACAGGTATTCAGCATTAATGCATAAAAAGCCATTAACTGAAACTGGCCCATCAAGGTTCACCTGACATTGAACCCTACATGTTGTGCTCAATCAGCTGTCTTATGCCACTTGTATTTCCTAGGCCAGGCTCTTCTCCTGGAGCTTGGGCACCTACAGTCTTCCTTTCAAGAGCCCTTCAGGTCTCACTTGCCCTTGCAAATGCAGCCAAAAGTGGCCATGGTGACACCACCAGAACCAAAGGACCCATCAATGGCATAAATGTATAGAGGCATTGAAGACTCTCTCCTCAGGCTGTGGCAGTTCCAAGAGATACCTACCAGGACACATTTTTAATGTTCTGCGGTCCTGGATGGAGATTGCAAGGAAATGGCACTAAAGTAGGGGAAGGAGGAATTCCTTATCACCTCCCATAGCTGAGCAGCCTTGCAAGAACCCCCCGAGCGAGAGATAAACCTAAAGATGTCAGGCAGCAGCCTGGAATTAAGGCTGCTCTGAGGGAGTCCAAGGCACAAGAAGGAGAGTTCTGGCAATGCACTCACCATCACAATTAGCCAGTGTCATGCAGTCATGTCTGCAATGTGCTAGATTTTGTATTTCTTGTACTCCTAAAAATCATATGAAACCACATTATGTTGCCCAGCTGTACGAGAGTAAAATTGTCCCGAGTTCTCAGTCAGCAGCCCCTTTTGGCCTCACTGTTATAGGAACTTTAGCAGCTAAAGTATGCAGTCTAAGGATTTGTGTCATTTGCTTTGGATGAAGTCTGAGCAAGTGGTTTAAGCTGTTCAGCTGCATCAAATGCAGATGTCTTGTTTCCATCAGTACAACTTCCTAATAAACTGTTACCAACATAACATTATTTGGGAAAAACATCTGCATCCAGGATAAGTAAACAACATGCTTGATATGAAGAATTTCAATTTTAAGTATTTCCATCTGATAAACATTGCTTTACTTGGGTTGTTTCACCTGAAGATCGCTATTAGTGCTGCTTTTGTTGTCACTTACATATCTTTTTTAGTTTCCTTAAAATTACACCAAATTTGTGTATATATTTAATACCTTTTCAGCTTTCCTTACCTCAGGTTCTAATAAGTCTGTAGCTGTTATTGAGTTAAAAGAAAACTGGATTTGCATATTCAGTGAATGGACAGTAACTGGGATTCTGACAATAACCACAGTAACACATAAGTGGTCATGACCACAAGTTCTGCTTCTGTGCTTTCTTGTGTGCTGCTTTTAAGGGGAAATTGGGCTTATAGTATTATATTTGGGGAAATATAAACAGACATCCTTTCAAGCTTCCACTACTACATTTCTCCTGGTCATTGTTTAATTGGGCAAATGTTACTGATTCCCAAGTTCAGTTCTTAAGCTTTGCCCTGTTTTCTTTTCTTAAAGTTGCACTTTTGTGCTAATGTGAGGCTGTTCAGGGTAACCTTGTGGGCTCAGGCTGTGGCTGGAATGAAAAGACAGCTCCAGCACAAGTCACTGCTGTACACACAGACACCAGTGCAGGACAGGGCAGTGGCTGATCCCCCCAGCTGTGCTGAGGTCAAACCTGGTTAGAACACAGCTGGTTCACTCAGGGGCTGGAGAACATCGCTGTAGGTGGCAACTGGGTAAGCACTGCTGCAGGATGGAAGAACTTCTACTTTCTCTTCATTAGGAGAGAGGTTCAAATGTTATTCAAGGCTACCTTAAATCTGTTAGTTCAAAAGTATTTTATACTTTCAACTTGAAATGGTTAATTATGGTTATTTGATGTTTACAACCTATCTACCTGAACAATTCTTTTCTGTTACTTTAGCAAACTTAAGGCATTTGCTCTGCTATGGGAGAATACTTTTTTTTTCACAGCCCAGAGCCACCTTATTGTCTCATATCATTGTTCTTTATGTGTGGCTAAACATTTCTGTTCTCTTTGCCTAGTTAAAATCCAAGTCTGAAAAGGTGTCTGTAAAAACTGCTTTTTCTTTCTGTGCCTGGGTTACATGATGTTTATCTTTTGCCTCTTGTGGAAGCATTAAACATTACACTAATGAATGAATTGTAAAAGAGTATGGTTATGGATTTTGTGTGTATTTCTCAAAAAAAAATTGTAGCTCCTCCCAATCTCCACATTTAACAAGAAGTAAACCCACGTGCAGTTAAACAGTATCAACACAGATATCCTGCTACAGTAACCATGACTTCTGAGGAAAAGCTTAACACAAAACACTTCAGTAAGAAAGGGAGTCAAGATTTTTAGATTAAAACATCATCTCTTTCAATACACAAACCTTATTTCTGTACACGAGCAGCACTGGTATTTGTTAATTGTGAATTTGGCCTGCAATGTGAATAGCACCTTACAGAAAAAAGTTTTATACTGCCTTCCAGGCAGTTGCATATTTTTGTAATTCTTTTCTGTTATTCCTTAATGAACAGCAAACAAGAAATAGCAAAAATGTGTGTTCAATTTAATATCAGCAGCAGGCCTTCTGTATTAAATATTCACTTAGAGACCCAGAGGGCAACTTGATAACAGGTATTATCAAAACTGCTGTGTTATTTTAAGGACAAGAATCACTCTTTAGCTTTAGGGTGGAAAGTTTTTTGCACTTTGAGCTGAGTCACCCTTTCTGGGTATCAGGAGTAAAGCAGTGGCACAGTTGTCCTAAGTGCACAGCCTTACATAAGGTAGTTGCTCAGTGGCTGCACCTACATCAACTATACTCTTTTCCCAGCACTCTTTTGTCCCTTGAAAATTTCACTGCAGCTGGCATTGGAAGATGGGCTGGAGCCTGGGAGTTGTCTGAACAAAGCCATCTGCAGCTTCTTTTTTGCCATCCAGATCTTTTTACCATGAAAAGTAAATTGAATTTCTGGAAGGTTGCTGTCTCTGATCTTTCCACAGAGCATGTCTGAANGGTGTCAGTTCTTAAAGAATATTGCTGTATGATACATTCTAGGCCTTGGAATCAAGCATCTGAAGAAATGGCAGTTAACAAAAATTCAGTTTTGAAATGACTGATGTTTAAGTCACACTCATAAAGCAGAATTCTGTTCACCCACTCAAAACAGGTGAGGATAAAACCTCTGGCAAGTTATCTTCAAGGATGATTTAACAACAGAAGCCCAAAGAAAATATTTAATTACTGTCATATTACTTTCATTACAGNTGGCTGGAATGAAAAGACAGCTCCAGCACAAGTCACTGCTGTACACACAGACACCAGTGCAGGACAGGGCAGTGGCTGATCCCCCCAGCTGTGCTGAGGTCAAACCTGGTTAGAACACAGCTGGTTCACTCAGGGGCTGGAGAACATCGCTGTAGGTGGCAACTGGGTAAGCACTGCTGCAGGATGGAAGAACTTCTACTTTCTCTTCATTAGGAGAGAGGTTCAAATGTTATTCAAGGCTACCTTAAATCTGTTAGTTCAAAAGTATTTTATACTTTCAACTTGAAATGGTTAATTATGGTTATTTGATGTTTACAACCTATCTACCTGAACAATTCTTTTCTGTTACTTTAGCAAACTTAAGGCATTTGCTCTGCTATGGGAGAATACTTTTTTTTTCACAGCCCAGAGCCACCTTATTGTCTCATATCATTGTT
>VZUA01030023.1:24429-34964 GCA_013401035.1 Horornis vulcanius
TATAACATACAGTACATATATTTTACAAGGCACACATTACAGTATCTACATCACAGCAGTGTGAATTACAGCAACTTAATTTAAAAAAGCTGTACAGAATACAAAGTTTACTTTTTCACTATTTAAATATTTTTTCATTAGTTTATATTGTAATTGTCATTATGCTGCAATTAACAACCTGTTTGCATCATTATAAAATTACATTTTAAGAAGTTCATGTAAGTTCTCAGCAGAAAGTCAACTTAGAAAATTTCAGTTCAGTATAATTCTTGAAGTACTTGAAAAATAAAGTTAGCTTGAAGCTTTCATTTAGATGTTCTTTCTGTTCCAGTGATATAAAAAGTTTAAAAAATTCAAAGGTTATTTGAAAGTTCTGAACATGGACTAATGCAAGCTCAAAAAGCAAAAAGAAAACAAACTGGTGCATGATTAGGAATACTTGCACATGTTTTAGTGGGAAATCCTGGGCTAATAACAATTTCCAGCCCAAATAATAACTGCCTTTATGCAACCAAACACCCCATACATTTACTGAAGAATATCTCATTGCTATCAATGGCTTAAGAAAGGAAAAAAAAAAAAAAAGAAAAAAAAGAGTTCTCAGCTATATACACTCCTAAAAGGATTTTTCCTTAGCTAAATACAGATTTACACACTAAGCCATACTGGCACTCAGATGACAGACACATGAAGGGTATGTTGCTACTCTGCCTTAGAACCTATGATAAATTTGACAATGGTGTCACAAGCCAAGCTCAAACAAGTGCCATATGCTGTGCACATTCTTTAACAAATTGATGTAATTATTTTCTAGCCAGTTAAGAAAAATAACCTAAATATGCATATCTACATGTGCACATGCCTTTTAGTTCAGAACCTGTCTGTGACAAAAGGACTTAAGCCTTATGGCATCATGGAATTTTAACAGGTATGGTAAGGAAGAACGCAGTCTCACAGTAAGCAAGAGTTATGCTGATATTCCCTCAAATGCTACACTTGAATATTTTAACTTGAGGTTACTGAGTGAGAAATAGTATTTGTTTATATATATAAATTAATTCTCTACAGTAGCCACTAATTTCCACTATTCATGCACAAGAGGCTTAAGATGGGTTTCCTGAATACTAACGATTTTAGACTGTCTAAACTCAGCTCTTTAAAGACTTTATTGTGCTAGACACAAAATACTGTTGCACTTCAGTTGTGATATCCTTTTTCCAAGCTGTCACATGCCCATCCCTCTGCTACATAAAAGCATATTGCACTTGTAGATATAAAGTAGAGCACCCTTACTTAGATTATCACTTGTAACTCTTTGTATACCTTCTAACTCTGATCTCATCACTTCAAAAACTGAAGAGGGGCAGGTAAAACCACAGCATCAGATTAAACTTTACCTTAAGTGCTAATTCAAATAACGGCATTCTCTTCAGATATGCCCAGCGTTTAGAAATAATTTTAGCTGTTCTTTATCAAAAACTACTGAGAAGCTGATTTACTGCTTTTAGGATTGTGTACGAAATTTGTTTAATGTTTCCAAGCTAATAAGACTATGCTAAATATCATATTTAAAAAAATAGTCTAAGAGATAAGTCTTGTTAGAAGAATAAAGGGAAGTGCACAAGTACATTTACAGACCTGCCTAAACTCGCCAAAAAAAGATTTAAAATAATGAATACTAAAAGTCGTAACAGATCAGATTAAGTACCTGTAAACACTAAGAGCAGCAATAAGTTCCTACTTAAGAACAGGCAGTGGGACATCTTCAAGTTTCAACAGTAAAATTTCAAATTAATAACCACTAGTGCTAACTCATCATCATTATTCACATTAGTTGTGAATAAGGGACTGTTTTTAAGGGTACTAACTGTGAGGTTAAGCCATCTGCTGTGGTTCATCTCTGTAGCTGCACACTATGATGCTCAGTTTGCAGTTGTAGTTGTGCTGTTGCAAGAGGCTTCATCGAGTAGTTGAACTGTTAATATCAAACACTGTTGTTGAAGGAAACTGTGTTAATGATCGCTGAAAGAACAGTTCAATAATGAAGACTGCACACACAGAGCCTTGCTCAGACACCCTGTGCTTTAGGAGAGCAGCACAGACTCACAGCAGCCAAGAGGAGAAGGACAGGACAGACTGTGGAAGAACGGTAAGGAGAGGTAAAACCAGACGCTCGGGAAAACAAAAGCTTCAAGTGGTTCTGCCATGGTCAGCCTGGTGGGCAGGGTCAGGGTCTGTGGGGCTGCCCCGCCTCATCCACCATGTTAAGGATGTAAGTGGCAATGTCATCTTCTGTAGGGGCCTCTGACACCACCCAGGAATCTCCTGCCCCAGTCACCTGCCGGCGGCACACAGGACAGTTTCTGTGGCGGTCACTCCTGTTAGGAAGGCACAGAAATGAGTGGCTTTCACTGATGGTCTCTGGCTGCCCAGAAAAAGCCAAAAGAGCCCCCAAACGGACACACAAAACCCAAACAAAAACCAATCCAGTGAGAACTTCAAGAATGATCAGATTAACTGGATTAGGCCACCTATCTATTTTGTTTGTTTAAAAAGTTCTTCCTTTGTGAAGACTTCTGAATGGAGCTCCATTCTTTGAGTGAAAATTTGGCATCATGTTCCTCCTAATCCATGTTTGCTCAGGTCAGACAGGATGCATCTGGCAACCTGGCCAGAAAATTTAAATGGAAATTCACTGTCTAAATTAATTCTTCCTATCTTCAGGAATTCAGCTGAGGTCCTTAGAAACCAATCTCCTGAAGGCTTCCTAGATAAAGAGATCAAGGAGCCTTTTCCTGGGTCATGCAGCCCACAGAAGTTTAGAAGTGGTCCCTCGGAGTCCCAACCCCCCCACACCATCTCGGAGGTCCCAAACACTTATGTTTGAGTTGGGAGGCTCTGTTATGCCCAAATTAAGAGGAGAGCAACCTTAAAAATTACAGACCAAAAGAAAGCATGGTGTAACTGGAACTTAGTGAGGAGTTCAGCTGATTCATCAGCCAAAGCAGCATATAATCCACTCTCCAAGTCACTAAACTAAGCCCTGTCTTGCTGATAGATGTTAGGTTATTTTCCCAGAAGAGAGAAATGACTTGCTGTATTCTGAAATCCAGTGCTTTTTTTACTATGTTTTCTCCTTGTGGAAGCCTGATGTATGTTACAAGACTAACTTCCTTGCTAAGTCTTTCAAAAAGCCACAAAACAAACTCTTATGCACCAATTATGTATAAACCCATTTGCATTAAGTAGCAAAAAAACCCCTTTTATAACAGAGCAGGTCTGTGTCCCCTAATGCCAGACTTCCAGGACACTTCCCTAATCCTTGAATGCCTGCATGGTCAAACAAGAGTTTTTCTCCACAAAGGAATTTTTCTGCTCCGCTTTTCCAAGAAGTGGTGTATCAGAGATGCAGAAGCTGAAAAGATGTTCAATTTACTGTGAAGTTGAACATTGTAAGCTACACATTATATACGTAAATTTGAAGGTGCTGCCATTGAGAAGAAGTATCTTTCTGGAAGACTCTGGTATATTTACATCAGTAAATTGTATGCTATTTATTTGAAGTGAAGGCATAACATATGGGGAAAATCCCTCTGATAGTTATTTCCCAAGTTTGGGGTGACAGACTGTTAAACTTGCCTTCATATTTACACAGGCTTAACAAGCCTTAAAGGAGATTTTGTGCAGCGTAACATGCCAGCATCTGCATGTACCATCTTCTCAAGTTTCTGAGCAAGACTATAACAATTCAATTTTAGAAGAATAAAAGTATGAAAGAAATGACAAAACAAATGCTGAAGAGCACTTTCACATCTCTTTTTTGCAAAATTTCCTGCTTTCCTTCTGCTTCTGTCTGATTTTACTCAAGCTTGTTATGTATCATATATGTACATTAGCTTGGAAATATCTTCAGACATTAAATTATATGGCAACCATAGAATCTGTCAAACCAAAGTGAAACATGCATACTATAAAATAATTAATATCCTTTCATCTATATTACCATTTATCAATGCATTTCTGGCAGAAACTGTGAGCACACGGCAGGATTAAATCAGCACGCCCATCCATGCAGATGCAACATTCCTCTTCATCTGTCAGCTGTTTAACCCTGCAGAAGAGAAGACACTGTTTGCTTCCAGATGTTTGATATTTATGCCCCAGTAACTACACCAGTGACTACATTTTTCATAATAATTAGTGATGGCCAGAAAGAAACACCTGTGCTTTTAATCTGTGAATGCACTACTTATGTCATCCCAGCCTATGTCAGCAGTGAACTACACTAGCCAGAATGTGCATTTATTTTTTGTGTCAGTATTTGTGTCAGGTGCTTTTGGTGTTGCCAAGGGTTCTGTAAATCCCTTTTCATATCAACAAGGAAGTGTGAGGAGTTGTAACTGCTTCATATCACATGACTGGGCAGAAGAACAGAAACATTGTTTACATTAAAGGCAGGAGAAGAACCTGCCTTCCTGTCACTGCACATCAGGCTGAACTAGTTCATAATGAACTTTGCCAAATTTCTGCATGCTGGTTTATATCCCAGACAAAAACATGCATGTCAAGAGGATCACTACCAGAATGCACATTCACTCAGTTCACATGGCATCAAAATGCCAGGAGCTGAACTGCTCATTAGATTGAAAGGGCTGATTTTAGCTTGCAATATGGTCCATATGATTGCTCCTCAAATTAGGACTCTCAAGATGACTGCTACCACAGCTTTTCCAGTTAAACTCCCAAGTGTTTCTATTGGTGGGGAAATTTAAAAATTATCTCACTACCCAGGATAGATGTTGACACTTTATATCTTTTTCCCAAATAACAGATGTGTATCTAATGCTCTTAACAGGAGTATCTCAAATACTTGCACCACCAAGTCTTCTCAAGTGTGAAAAGGTGCAGAGTCTCCTCAGCTTTCACTGGCCTAACCAGACGTGTAAAGTTTGCAATGCTGCAGTCATAGCTCACTTCCCAAACAACCAAGGAAATGTTCTGAAATGCTTGGGTTTTCCAAAAACCCAGATTTGGGAACCCCTGTTCTGACCTGAGGGACAGAGATAGTGTTCTAGAAAAAAAAAAAAGGCATCTCAGGATCAGTCCACCTTAATGACTTCTGACCTGACCATTTTTGCTTAGGCATCTAAGGGAGCTTGCCAAATACAGACTCATTTTTGAACTGTACAGAACAGCCAGCTACTGAACAGCACTCAACATGCTTTGTTTTATCTTTCAGTAGATCCTTGGGGTTTCCTTTTCAATTTGCTTTTGGAGAAATAACTTTAAAATTTTTTTTTTTACNTCTCACTGTGTTCTCTAGACCTGTTCCCTCTCATTTTCCTGTCCCATGCAATTCTGAGTACTATCCTTTAAGAGCACTTGAATTTTTCAGATTTGCTAGTGTCTATACAAACAATTATACAAGGGCTATTTATAAAGGTTCTGCAAAGTCAGCTTTAGTCACAGGACTAAGTTCCTGAAGAAACAGTAAAATAAAGGAGTGACAGACTAAAGAAATGCTTTATCTCTTCATTATCAGAAAGTATAAACCACTTAGGCATATTTTGAATGCTCTGAACAGGAAGTGGATGTTGTAGAGAAATGGGTTATTATTTTAGGGGAAAAAGTTAAGAAGAATTAAACAGATAACACTTGCTGTTTATAGATAGTGAGGGCTAACTTTGCAGAGCTGAAAATGTCAAAAGGTGAGAAGGACTGGGCAAATGGGTGGTTATCACAGAAAAACAAACACAAGATTTCACTGGTGTAGAATACCTGAAGGTGCTTCAGCCTGTATTTTCCTTAGAAACCTGAAAAACTTGGCTAAGACACAAGTTCATGAAACTGCATCATATTAACAAAGCATATTCTGTTTTCATTTGTGGCTGATAATGCCTCAAGTGATGAAGCTTACAAACAAGAAGGATGATCATCTCCCCTGTCTCCAAGTCTGAAAAACTGAAAAAGAAACTCACATAGGAAACTTTTTATCTTCCTCATTGACTTTAGCAATATATAAAGTTGTTTTGCATAAATATCTGGGGTCTATGTCATTTGCTTTGTCTGTTTGAAGCAAAGACCATTTCCAGAAAACCCTGAGAAAGTAATTTTCCTGGTCTTTCTCAAATATGTTCACAATTTAGAGGAAATTAAATGAAATGAAAATAATACCTTCTGCAATCCACTGACTTAGAAAAACCAGTGGGCTCTGTGGAGTGACAACACAGGTGACCCCTTTTTCATTCCAACAGCTGAAGTGTGACACTCAGGCTGTTTCATTAAAATACCTGGCTGCCAACTCTTCACTGATGAACATAGAGAACTCTACCATTTACTACCTTTCCTTGTAAAACCTAGCTCTACCTCACTGTAAACTGAGTTAGAACCCTGAATTTATTCAGGAAAATTAAAGAATTACTGGTGGCAGCAACACTTCCACACAGGGAAAGGGTGACAGGCTTCTTGCTGTTACATTCAGTTTGAACTGAAGTTATTGCAGGTGTTGACCTCAGTCTTTTGTTTTTCCTCTGGTTAACAAAGCACAAGGTTAACGTGAGTGTGACAGTTCACATTTTTCCAGTCTTACAAGTTAAATTATTACCATAACTGATGGGTTTCTAGTGGCAACAGATGGGAACTTTCACATGCCAAAATGTAAGAGGAAGAGAAAGTTTAAGTGGAACAATAACAAAATCCATTTAAACAAACACTGTCAAACCCCCTGGATTTGTAGCTGCAGCTGATTCCGTTTCCTCCCGTTTCCTTATTCAGGAGATTCAACATATACTATGTTTATATTGGAATTGATCTCTAAAAGGGTTGTTCTGAAGCTAAGGTATGGTATGGCACCGTATTTCAGGATTTCACCCAAGTGCACTGCAGCTCCCTTGGTGCAAGGGAAGGTGTCTGTTCATGTTTGGTGATGGTGATTCATGTGATGGTACAAAGCCTGCAGCTGCCAAGAGCAAGCAGTCTCATCAGCAGGTATTTGTACCTCAGGTTTGAAGCAAAACTCCCAAAATGCTTATGCTGTAACTGGGGTCAGAAGCTAAAGTGCATC
This sequence comes from Horornis vulcanius, assembly GCA_013401035.1. NCBI lineage: Eukaryota > Metazoa > Chordata > Aves > Passeriformes > Scotocercidae > Horornis > Horornis vulcanius. Next base: position 31,493 of record VZUA01030023.1, read on the forward strand.
AAAATACCTTCCCATCCACAAGCTGGCCTGACACGAAGACAGAGACATCCAACTCTCAGCAGCTTCTTCAGAAGTATCACTCTGTGCAAGAACTCCTGCTGCTTGACTGGTGATGTCTTTATAAAGTTGGGTGAACTGATATAAGTTCAAGATTCTAGAAGCTTCCACGATGCCACTTGTTTTATTTATCTTAAGATATAAGAATTGTTTACAATTACTTATCAGATTTTAACTTGGCATTGCTCAGAATGTTTGTAAACACTGCAGTTCTCATGTAATGCAGCAGTCCCCTTCCTAAGTGTCCTTCACCACACTAACAAGCTGCAGTCTGCCTCAGCTGTTGCAGCATGAGGAACACCACAAGCAGCACCACAATTTTAGGGCAAGGCAATTGCCATCACTACTCACATGGATTCAGGTGTGAGTCAGGACCTAACGCCCAAAAAACCAAGGACAGGCTAATCAGTCATTTGATATCTGAACTTAAAACTGCCTACAGTGATGGCTGCTTTAATGAAAACTAGGAGCAAACAGCAAACCATTAACTGTTGGTTTCAAACAGAGTTTGAGGGTTGGCTTGTTTAACCACATGTTAAGATTGCTCAGGGGGATTCAGGATTCAAGGGACTTTACGTCACAGGATAGAGAGGGGAAGATTTCCTCATTAGACAGGGCAAATTTCCTAAGTTTTTGTCATAAAATAAAACATTTAACCTTTAGATTGGTTTTCTAAGGGATCAGACTATGTACAGGCACAGCAGCTTAATTAATAATGCCTGGAAGACCTGATTAATTTCTACTACTAATTTCAAAATCTACAGTTGGCCATTTGTTGTACCATTGGATTACTTGACCTCACAAATCACCTGCACTTGTAACTAAAGGGCTGTAAGTGCGCCACTGGAAGGAAGGCATCACTCCTATAAACTTAGTTTTAAAAATGTTTTTGTTGCCGTGCTTTTTGCAGAAACTTAGAATTTAGACTTAATTTATCTCCAACAGCATCTTTGAATACATCATTTGTATCAAAACATATGTAGCAGGTGCTGGATTTTACAAGTAAAACTGACAGTCCTCAAATCTTCGCATACAAACTGCCCATCAAATTAAAATGTTCACACTTACTTTGGTACATATTATCCTAACGATCACCTTCCAGAAAGCAGAAGAATCAGACCCAGGCTGCACTTCAAATAACAGATGTTTGTCTTGTCCAGAAGCCAATTTTGCAGTACTGAAACAAAGCAACATCAGTTTAATGCCATGTGCTGGACCTGCAAAGATCAGCAGCCTCAGCCAAGTGGGATTATTCATGGTTCACCTGTCTGCTCTCTGTCCTTAAAAGAGATTTTAGCAATACTGCCAAGGGGCATCAAAGTATAGAGCAATGACCTTCTTAGCATGTCATGGAATACACAATCCATTTCACTTTAAATTGCAGAGCAAACTTCAGAAAATGTTATGCAAGTCTTTTGATCCAGCATCAGCAAGCAGGTGTACTTTACAGACATTTAAATTCATACATACTCTCACTGTTTATTACACTAATCACACAATCTTGTCTCCAATCTGAAAAGGTTATTTCCTCAACAAGTATGTAAAAAAAAAAGCCTGTGATTACCAGCCTATGCTGATAAGGTGCATTTTTGTTAGTATATATCAATAATGAGGTAGTCAGGTGAATGTGTCAGGTGACCTAAGATTTTTTTCTTTCATGGAACAAAGACACAACAGTCTCTTCCATAAGAATCAGAATACATTCAGGCTTGAGTAAACACTGGAAAGAAAGAAAGAAACCACTCAAATAACAGTACTTTGGAACAAATTATACTGATATATGCCTGGAGTCCCAGGCAAAACATCAGGTTATGTTCTTCCAAATCTATTTATGTGTCTACCCAGAAGATAACTATGTGTTCTTCAAGGTCATTCACCAAAATATGACCCTCTCCAAGATAATTTCTAAACCGAATACCAATGCACATTTTAGTTAAACAGCAAACATTACAAAGCCCTTATTCAATGTGTGCGTGTTTCCACTTCATTTTATCACTCTCATTTTATACCATAAATACAGACTAAAAATTACAACACTGCTTTTTTGCTCATTTCCTTTTACTGTCATTGTACTGGTCAAACAAAAGGCAGGCTATGAAAAATCTGACAAAAAAGCAGCCCTTTGTTTGGGATTATCTAGGTCACTGGTTTGGGACAGTAAGATGCATCTCATCCTTAATGAGAAGCAGCCTTGCACGTCTGCAGAGGTGGCAGGGATGGCGACAAACAGTTCTGTCTCAGGTGCCACCCTCCTCATGTAGGTCTGCTGTCCCTACCAGGCTTCTATTGCCCCTTCCTACCCGAACTGACAAGCAGAGAGGAAGCAGCATTGCATCTTCAGGTGGAAGGGAGAACAATAAGGGACACAGGTGACACTAACAAAAAGATAACATTAAACCATCTCTTGTGGACTTTTAAGAGAGAGCAACACTTGCTGGAGGAAGAGTACTGGAGAAAAGTGATTTTAAGAAGGAGAAAAGGTTTTGGTTTTGAAGTGTAATTACAACCATTATAAAAACATAAATAAATGAAGGAAACATTTCAAAACCATTGGGCCAGTTCTGGCTTAGCCAGCACACAATAATATACTGCATACAAGGTCCCTGTAAAACACAAATAGAAAGAAGCAAAGTAAGGCTTACATATCATTGAGTTCAGCTACTCTTCCCAGAAACTCTTCATAGGTTAGGAAACCACTTTCTTGAACCAAAGACGCATGCTTTGCTACTTTTTCTGGCAACTTGTTAATTACAGTTTGTGTGTGGTTTGAAATCTGTTGACCCATGGTGAAGTTCTTCACCTCAGTTCTGCAGAGAGAAGTTCTCATTCAAGGTGTAGAGTCTCTGCCAAAAATATTAGAGAGTTACATTTGTGTGTTTGTGAGTGCCTACTCCCTCACTTTCTTTTAGCCTACAGTAATTATTCCACAAGTAACACAAATTGAAAAGTCAGATCAGAAACAATGCAGAACACTTAGAAGAGTCTGGAATGTGGCATTATAATCTTACTAAAAATGTACTATTTTGCTTACAGCAATACTTATATTAAATAGAGATAACTTTCCACACAGATTCAGCTGCAACACACACCTATGTAAGTACATCCAATGGAATGGAAAAAAAATCTTAAGATCACAATGGTAATTCATTCTAAATATTTGTGCATGTGAATATCAGAATGTCTGCAAATAAGCACATCAATGTCTGTTTATACATAGACATCACATCACATCAGGAATCAGCTTTCTTACATCAAACTTACACTGGCAGATCAAAAGAACTCCCACAGCATTCTGAAACTGGTAAGCCAAGGAATCCATCTCAGAATAAACCAATTTAGCGACCTCCCTAGCTGCACAAAACACTCAACTTTAGGATGTATTACAGAACTGACTTGCTCAAATGTCTCCAACTCC
>VZUA01030029.1:8691-23764 GCA_013401035.1 Horornis vulcanius
GCACGGGGAGCTCTTGGCACCGCGGCCGAGCCCGCCCGCCCGCCTGCCTCAGAGCCTCTCGGTGCGGCGCCGCGGCCGTGCCGGCCCGCAGGCAGCAACCCCTCCCCCCCGTCCGTGCTGGCGTTTAAATAACCCGAGCCGTTGGAAGAGGTGGAGGAAGTGAGAAAAGCATTGTAGCCGTTAGCAAATAAAAATAGAGACGGTGACACTCGCGAAATGCAATTTGATCCCACCGGAGGCTTCAGCTGGGACGGGGTGCGGATGCCGGAGCGGCCCCGACGCCCGCTGGGGGCGAGCGGAAGGAGCGGGGTGGGGATGCTGGGCACCGGTACCGCGGGTGCGTTCGGGGCGAGCTCCCGCCCCACCGCGCCCCAGCCGCGGCACCGCCGCTGCCAATGTCCTGCAGCACCGGGGGTCTCCTTTCGGGGCCAGGGACACCCAACGCCCGCCACCCTTTCTGACAGGAACAGTCAAAAGTCTGTGCGGCCACTCTTCTATGGCTCTTAGTTCCACTGAAAACCTGATATCGATATTATAAAGTTCACAAATAAACACAACGTTTTAAAAAAGTCGTAATTCATTTGACTTTCCTACTTCAACTCCCCATTCCCCAGTGGGCAGTGCAGCTCCCTTCGCCAGGTGTCTGAAGAGGCCGGTTTTGCTGGGCGAAGTCCTGAAAACTTGAAGGAAAATTTTGATTCCTACCTAGATTTCCACAAAAACTGGGACAAATGCACTCTGTCTCCCTCCTCTTAGCCGTGCAAACAGCTCACTCTATTCAAGTAATTGTCCTGACACATTTTCATTATTAGTAACACCATTGCAAGGACCTAGTCTAAACTCTATTTACAGTATAATTACACTCCTTACACAGGCTCTGCTATGGTAATGTTTACTCTCTATCCAGTCACCAATTTTGTGGGGAAAGGGACTATTTTCAAAATACTGCTTTTCCTCAATGAAACACAAAAATCCTATTCTCCTCAGCTGTACAAAATCACCTTCATTTTAAATAGCAAAGACACTAAATTTTGCAAAAGTTTACAATTTTCAAATTGTATTCACAGTTTTCAAATGTGTATTCAGTACACAAATATCTAGTAGTGTCAGTTTCAATTTAAAGAGACATTAAAATATACTTTTGAGGAAGCACAAGTATTGCACTGGAGCCAAAAGTGAAACTAATTAAAACAAAAGGGAACCTCACTTTTTAATCCAAACATGTAGAAATACCAATGAAAAGGTGTGCTAAAAAAAAAAAAAAAAAGCCCGTTTGTTTTTGTAGTTTGCAGTCACGGTGGTAGCCTAGCAGGGAATGTATTTGTTTTAGGCTGATAGTTTCTACTTAGGGTGATGTACGTGGATAGTAATCTAACCTCAGAGAAACAGCTACTGTCACCACAAAGATGTCAACATCATGGCATTGTCTGCAATTACCGGTCCAGGAGTCCTTGGTGAGGTTTGGTAAACAGCAAAGAGCAGGCCAGCCTCTTCCCAGGAGACCAATTCCCTTTTGTCTCATGACCTGCCGTCTCCTTAGCTGGCTGTATCATCAAGACAAATTTTCTGCTCTATTAGGGTTTCCCTGAGGAATTATTTAATCTGTTTTACTGGGACTATTTCCCCTGCCCGTGAGCAATATAAATAAAAGTACATCTCATTTTATAATCTTGCTTTCTACCAATTCAAAAATGAAAAGTCTGTCTCCAGGATCTGCCATATTTTCTTTTTGTCAACCATATACTAGGAAGACAAGTTAATGTTTGACTAAATTATAAAACCAAGAACTATTTGTGCTAAGAATCAAAGTACTGAATTAAGTCAGAATACGGAAGTTAATGTTCATAAGGTTTATAACTGCTTGAGCAGAAGATTGCAGCACAATTATCTGGGTTTAGTTCTTTACTCTGATACTGGGTAGCTCCTGGGGAAGCACAAGGGGAGGACTCTACCCATCAGTCGCACTACACCGATCTCTGAGCAAAAGAAATATTTTGTTAACATCTTACTCAAAAGCAAGACTGTTTTAGCAGTGCAGCTACTCACTGTATACCTAGCAGCTCATCTTTAAGGTTAGCTTAGTGACAATTGCTTCAGGATTAATTTCTTCCAGACTTTTTCCAGCAACATTATCTGGAAAATGTTCTTCAAGCTCCAACACCCTTTCTGTTTGTTTGTGACAGCCGTTTATAAGATGCTGGAAAACAACAGCTTGACAATACTGTGAAAGTTGAGCTTTCTTTCACACATCGTGCCATCCCCTGATCTTTTTAAACTTGCTATTTAGTTGTCACAAACACAACTTTGAAAAAGAATTATTTAAAATATTATTTAAAATATTATTTAAAATATTATTTAAAATATTATTTAAANTTAAAATATTGCGCTCAGTGTGACTATTTGGTATCCAGAGCATCTGCTTCAATCCCTTCACTTCTAAATTTTGGGAACTCTCATGTAGTAAGAAAGGTAGAAAGAAAAGATATTACTCTTGTCTTTTAACCCTCCAGCAGTGCTTGGAGTCACAGGAGCAGCAGCACCTTGATCAATGCTGGCAGCAGTATCTGAAGCTGAGCCAGTTCTGTAAATAAAGCACCCTATGACAACTTGCCTTGTGATCACCAAGTGCATTTCTGGCTATGTGATTCTCACGATCCTGCCTTTTGGTATGAAAGGCTACAGCTGCATATTTAGGTGAAGCATGAACAGGCAGATCACAACTCTTCAACTCCTAAAACTCCATACTTCCATTTATTCTCCTTTAGAGAATAAAAAACATGTAAGCTTCATGGTTATTCATATACTTTAATTTCATTCCCTGGCATATCCTGATTATTAACTCACTCGTTCTTTCTGGCATTTGCTAAAGCTTCTTTGCCTTCTACTGACAATTTATAAGTCACATGTTCCATACGCTCCAGATCATTGATTCCTGATGCAATAACGTGGCTCGCAGTCACCAACAAAGGCTCTCCTGCAGGGGTGGGTATTTTAGAACAACACTTCCCTCTGCCGGATCTGTGGGCAGTCACAGCTCTGCCGGCCTGGAGGGACCTGTACGCGTCCTCTGCCTCTGGCTCCAAGCCCCCTGCTCCCCCCCGACTGCGCGGGACACTATGAAACTAGTAAAGCTCAAAATAATTCATCAGATGAATAGGATAATCATAAAAATTTCCTCCAGTATCAACTGGACAGAAATATCTATATACTTTCTTCTTAAGACAGGAGTATCTCAAAGCCATAGATAATGTGAAAATTTGGAATCTCAGGGTCTGACATTTCATATTCCCTCCAAAACTCTGTCAGCTTTATACCAGGTGAAATTAGAACAATATTTAAAAACACTTTTTATCCTAGTCATCAAGCATTTCTTTCTTTATAGTGTGTAAATATATAGGGCCCTGCAGAAATAACAAAAAAAAAAAACAAGTCCAGTTAAGAAGAATTGCTTGTACCTCTTCTGACTCTATGAAAACTAAGATGATGCTACAGTGAATTTTAATTGTGTGCCACGCTTCCTGCCTGGCCATCTGTTCCAAACTGCTTGCAATAACCAGAGTATAGACTTTTACTGGGGGGTTGATGCAAGCTACTATATTCACATACAGCTGCCTTGCCTTCAAGTCATTCAGGGGTTGGCATATTGTCCTCAGCTGGGGGTGAGTGTTGGAAGGAAGGGGAGAGAGAACTGCAGAGATACATGAGTAAGACTCTGCTTAATTCTTGCCCTTCACAAGGACAGGAACTGGTCCCAGTGCAGTACTACATGTGCTCCTAACTCATTTGTAAGAATACCACTGGAAAACGTAATTAAGCATTTGACTGAACAAAGATTCTGTTCACATACTCTGCTGAATGAAGGCTTTTAGTGGACTTTAAAACATAGGAAGAAGATGAATAAGCTGAAGATAGAAGAAGGGGAGTAGAAAATACAGATATAATTCTAAAACAAAATTTCCTGTTAGGGAAATTTACTTTGAAAAGGCAGACAGAGAGGCAGAAACATTTTTGTTCCACAGAAGAAATGTCAAAAGATTGGATCAAGGTGGTCCTCAGTGTTGAAAGGCAGAACGTGTAAGAGTGCTGAAAGCCCTACTGAGGTTAATTGGAATAAGCCACCATTACAAAACAGGTAACAGCTAGGTGGTACTTGATCTGTGTTCAAAACAAAGCCTGTGCTAAGCACATAGAAGATCTACTTAGAAAATATCATATAAGAAATATTTCACATAAAAAAAAATTAAAGAGTTTGGAGAGGAAATAAATGGCTTGAGTAAAGAAACCAGAATGTCAGGATTATAAGGAGGCATTCTGAGTAACAACAAAAGGGAAAGGAAATAAAAATGTAAACTCAACAGCATAAGGTGGCATAAGCAATGCTTTTCTAAGCAGGTGGTTTTCCAGTCATTGCCTTGTTTTTTTTAATGCTGAAGAATGGGATTCTCTCTGTCACGTCAGTGGTATTGCATTCTTGCCTCTTGGTGATCCTTGCACCTTGTTGGTTAATTGTAAAGTCTCTGTCTGAGACTTTCCAATGAACTTCTAAGGTGTACTCCAAGTACACAGCGTAAGATGAGTATTTGTTTTCCAAGACCTTTCAACACAAAATAAATGTTTGTTGGCTCTAGTAGCCCTACAGGCATTATCAGCTCACATTTGACACTTAATTCTGCATTAGTAATAATTGCTGTGTGTCTGCTAGAATGCTACTAACAAAAAATAATTAAAAACAAAATTAGTGCTTTGGGATTCAAATACCATTCACTCCTATTGCTCACAAATGCTTTCACTCCACTGTACAATTCTAGTATTGCAAGTACAAGTCATAAAAAAGGCAATTAAGACTATAACACGTGAAACACTACATCATATAATATTCTGCAGAAATACACTTCAGTGTATTCTTACGCAGATCATGGTTTCTCTCAACTGTCCTAGGCCTTTTTCACTTATGCTATCTTATTTTTTACATTTCATTCATCTTGCACAGGGGTGAGAAATTTACACCTATTAAATATTTCATTAATGCCCGCTTCTGTTTGCTCAGCACTCTTGCAAAATCCTGAATTTCTTGAATTCAGCACTTGTCTGGGGCCAACTTTATGCTTGCTAGAAATTAGAAGTCCTCCAGTAGGGAACTCATAACTGTTTTGTTTTATGTCATCACTGTTCCTTTTTTTTTGTTAGGCTTCAGACATGCAGCCCTGATTTCAACTGGGAAGGGCAAGAGGGTCACTCCTTTCAAGTTTTCTCTTGTTGCTGATTATAGACCCCAGCTAATTTTTCATCAGAAGTTGCTGCTGCCTCAGATCTGCAGCCTGGTTTATGTGTGATGTTGCTCCCCACTTTGGGGTCACCCAAACTAAGTGGATCAGTTAAACCCTTTTGGTTACAAGGTTTCACTTTGCATCGTTTTGAAACACTCAATTTGGGATCAACCAGTATAGGCTCTTTCCCATTTAACTTGCCCTTACAAAAAAAAAAAAAACCAAAACAACAGAGTATCTGCTTCTCACTTTGCAGTCTAGGATTCTCAGGGAATCTGTTAGAGCAAAAGACCTAAGGCCAATTATTTGTCTTTCAGCACACATTCTATCTGGATCTTCTCCCCATTCCCTTCAGTCTTTTTTTCTGAATGTGTATTTTGAGGTTGGTCAGTGATTTATCTGAAAAAATTATTCCCAATATCCCTCCAGAGAGTGTACACATCAATTCTTTACTATTTGAAACTCCTGCCAGAAAAAATGTCACCAAATCACTTTCTGCTAACTTGAGGAACCCATAAGAAAAAAATGTCTCTCCTACATCTCAACAGAAACTTGCTTTCTGTTTTCTAGAGAGCATGGGAAAAATAAGACAAGAAGATCTGTTATACCAGAGTATCTTTATCTCAATTCAAATACAAGGAATGTATGTCTGGAATTTGTCAGAAAATACTTCCATTCTCATACCCTCTTTCATTATTATTAATATTTGGCACGATTCTACAGAGGGAAAAAAAGCTAATTTTGTCCATGAACCTTCACAACATAAAAATATTTAGTTTTATAAAGAAGCCAAAGATACATAGACACAGTAGAAGATCAGCACTGGCAGTATGAAGAACATCCAAATAAATTAGTTGTTCCTGGATACTGCTAAGAAATGCTAGAGCTTCCCAACACCTGCTTCACTCTGCAGTTGCATTCAATTTTCTTTCTCATACTTTCATTAAAAATGTATGAGGTCATTTAAAATTGGAGTCCTCTCAGCACCTTCTAAGATTAGATCTTTAGAGGCAATAATGCAAGTATAATCTGGACTCCAGGATCACATTAATTGGCCATGATGCCTTTTTAAAACAGTGCCAAGCTTATACAGTAACTACTATCTGATAAGCAAATTGTAACAGTACAGCCTACCAGGAAAGAAAAGAAAAACTCATTATTTTTTAATGAGAATCAAAATAAATGCTTACAGCACAACCTGTTATGGGGAGTTCCTTGGCACATATTTGGAATGTTTAATCACAAAACAATGTAGTCAGACATGAGTCATACAGCTCACCCCAAATGACTGAAAAATCCTATGCATTTGTTTAATACTCCATACTCTGAGTAATATGGGAAATTCTCACCAAAGTATTTCCAGTTTCCTAGACTTCCCTTATGCAATCCAGTGTTAGTCATACAGTGTGGGAGCAGAGTCCCACATCCTCTTCTCCAATCCAGATGCTGGCAGGACTCAGCCTTTAGGAAAAAAAGCTGGGCTTGTGTGATATTTGGGCTGTACTTCTTCATCTGTATTATCATGCATTCTTTTCAAGATGGCACACTAATTCCTCAGAACATCTCTTCAATAACAATTTGCAAAAGACAAGATTCACGCTCTTTCCTGAGCAGGGCTTACAGCCACAACATGGCAGACTGTGAAGTGGCAGCAGGGCCATGGGCTGGGGGTAAGGATGGTCCCTCCCACCCGAGAGACTCCAAATTATCCATGGCTGAGAGGTGTGTGGGTGTCCTGCCTAACCTCCTGCACAGGCATGAGTACAGGACACAGCTGCTGCAGACACCAGCATGCCTTTCTGTGCTTTTGCTTGAAAAGCAGGACTTGAAAAGCATAGCTGTGCAATTCTGAGGGAGCAAAGGAATAGAGGAAGATACTGAGAAGAGGAATTGTGAGCAAACAGATTATCTCATCTGCTGTCCAGTTGATTTTGTAATGAGAAAAATAGGCTTTTGTCCATTTCTTGTTAGTAAACAAGTCTGTGACAAAGAGTTGTAGGCACCATCAATAATTGAATGCTTTTTTTTGTTGACAAAAAAATCTTTAGGACCTTAAATTCATATACAAAGGAAGTTACAACACATACCTGCCTTTTAGGACTGCTACATATAAAGTTCTACTTTTATGACTTGTATAATACCACTTTGGAAAGTATTGGCTATATGCCAAGGGAAAGCTGATTTAAATTTTATGTTTTTCATTTCTACTTTGATTTGACCAAGATACAGGTTAATTACAGTCTTATGTACTGCAGCTAGGGTAGAAAACTCTGATGGACAAAACACAACTGAAGTCAGCTGAATTTTTATGGACTGTTAATAGTGTGCTTGGGCACCCAAATTCTACCAAGTAATTTTGTCCTCTTCAATTGAACTGCCTCACTAATCAGTTGTGAAGTGTAGAAATTTCTGACCTCCTTTCCTATTTAAAAAGGAAAAAAAAAAAAAAAANCTGGATTATAGGAAATTTCTTACTTGTAATTCTTACTTGTAATTCTTACTTCTAATGAATGAGAATGTGTTAAGCTGCCATGGTAGATTTTATGAAAAATTGAGGAGGCATTTTTAAGCACTTACAAAATAAGCAAGATGCTTCTAAACTGAACCTCAGTACAAGATAGCTGGGGTGCTTAAGAAAGGTCAGAAAAGTTAAATTTGGGTGATGGCAAAGTTACTTTTAAAATATAGAAATAGATATTTTTATGTATGAAAGATAAATCTAAAAAAACAAATTCCTCACCACACCTAAATTTATTACTTTAGCTGAGCCCTGGGTTTCAGGACTGATTTAATTTTATGAAAACTGTTGAACACTGCATTCACCAGACAATGTATTTGGTCATTAGGCTCAGTGTTCCTGTGTTCCCTGCTGTGCCAGAACTGGTAAAATTATTTTAAGTTGGTGATCTTTGGACCAGAAGTTTTGGAGGTTCACACTGCTCAAAGTGTAGGAAGGCTGGACTGCTTACTCAGTTTCTCTAACACTGATGAGACAGGCCTCCTTCAAGACCATCTGACTGATATGCAAAGTGAGGATTTCCTGCAAAAATAGCATTACATTAAAAAGATATCATCATTTTGGGGGGAAGACTTTGAAAAGTTACTGCACATAGGTAGCAACTACAAGATTCGTAGTTGTCCACTATTAGAGCAGACTTTGATTGTTGCAAACTCTTAGGTTTTTGATACTACTTCAGCTGAAATTTAAACCAAAACTGTTGCACCAGAGGCAACAGAATTGTAACTAAAAGAACAGACACTACTGTCTTTGCCACATTAGTTAAACTGCAGTGGATCCTATTAACTCACATGGTCAAAAGATTCTGTTTCACCAACAAGAGTCACAGTCTTGCAAGAGAGGAAATGTCTCCTCTCTTTGTTGGAGCAGACAAGATTCAAAACCTCCTGTATTCTTGACTATCTCTGCTGATCTGGTAAACACTGAGCATCACCTAGGGTAAGAACTCAAACAGTGCTTGTGTCGTCATCTGAGGATGAATCAGGAGAATCTTACTAACATCCCTTCAGCTAGCTGTATCATGGGCCTAGAGCAGACAGGATGATGCAGAAGCTTGGGAAATATCACAGTTCGTGGATTAATTACCCCATTGACATCTGCTTTGTACACAAGTCTCTGAAAAAGGCCAATGGTAGGCTAAAGTTTCTTTTCTCCCCTTTTTGAAGCTCCACATGACACAGCAGAGGTTGGGATCTGCTGCCCTCCAGTGCATGTTTCTTAATTTTGCTGTTTTGTTCTGGCCTTGTCAGAGTATTTCTACATAAATACATAAATAGAGTGTTCTAGTTTGCTCTATGAAATTGGTTCTCTTCCATCAGCTCTTACTCTTTCATTTTCTATGAATATACACAATGATTATATACATAACACAATAAATATGGTAATGATATGCAAATAGTGTATCTATCCCATTTCAGATCTGCATTCGGCCCATAATCCTTATCTTTGTGATTCCTACTGACACATCAGAGCTCTTTCAAGTATCCATACTAAAAGGAAACAATGAAGACTTGCTATAGAAAGTATTTTCTCACTGGCTTGTACAGCTCTTTCAAAAATATTTATCTGTATTATTGAACATTGTTGAACAAGAAATGTATTTGACACAATGTCATGTAAGGTTCCTGTAAAATCTGATTTGTGGGTTCTTTCAGCTCTGCACAATCCCAGTGGGACTTAGCATAAAAAATTAATTGGAGTTGTATGGTCTTTCTCTTAAACAGTGATGTACAATGACGTACATCAGTACAATGGTGCTGATATTAAGGCAAACCAGTTTTGTAAAGATTTATAAGAGCAGGAAAAATAGGCCGCAAAGACATGTCAAATATATATATCTATACATATTTCTAACTGAATAATCAAATTTGGTGAGGATGAGGGGTTGATTAAAGGGAACTTTTTAATTTTCAAATTGGGTAAGTCTCTGTCCTGATTGTGAAGGGTAACCTTAAAAATGCAGACCCCATGAGTTTATGGAATACCTTAAGAAATGTGGAAAATCTCATACTTTTCCTTATAAGTGGCTATCTTCGGCATGAAATAATTTTTTTTATGATTTTGACACTTTATTCCTTGCAGAAAGGCCAAAGCCCAAGAACAGCAACCAGTTAGCCCAGTTTTTCCCAACAGAGTGCCAAGTTTTATGATACCTGGGAGATGCTACGTACATGTGTGTGTGTAGCTCCATAGCAAGATGCAGTCGAGCACGAAGAGATGAGGAAAAAAAAGAGTAATTCAAGTTCTGGGGAAAAAAAAAAAAAAAAAAAAAAAAATCCACCACAACTTGCTACCTGGAGAGACATTTCTAAGCCTTGGTTCTGTCCCGTCGCTGCGCCGCACTGCGGGCAGCCCTCTCGCCCTCAGCAGAGCCTCAGCCGCATGGCGGGACGGGCGGGACGGGCGAGCTCCGGCCCTCGGAGTGGAGGGACTGGAGGGACGGGCGAGCTCCGGCCCTCGGACTGGAGGGACTGGAGGGACGGGCACGCTCCGGCCCTCGGAGTGGAGGAACTGGAGGGACGGGCGCTCTCCGGCCCTCGGAGTGGAGGAACTGGAGGGACGGGCACGCTCCGGCCCTCGGACTGGAGGAACTGGAGGGACGGGCGCTCTCCGCCCCTCAGAGCGGCGGGACGGGCGGCCCGGCCCCGCCCCATCGGGAGCGATCGCGGCGAGCGGCGGAGGCGGTGTCGGGGCGGTGAGTGTGGCGGTGCCGGCCGGGGCGGAGGCGCTGCCCTCGGGGCCTCTCTCTGCCGAGCTCCTGCGGGGGAGGAGGCTCCCAGCCCGAGCTCGGCGGGGCCGCGCTCGTTGTCCCGCAGAGCGGCCGGGCCGAGCCCGGGGAGCCCCGGCTCTGAGCGAGGGGCCTGTGGGTGAGAGCGGGCGGCGTTGGTGCCCGGAAGGTTCCGGCCTCGCCAACCCCTGCTGCAGGTTGGAAACACGTGTGGGTGGGAGCGTAAGTGCAACACAGAGTGACTACATGGTAGAGCTGCTCTACCAGTGGAAAAAAAAAACAAAAACAAACCCCATAACCTCATCCCGCTCCTTAATCCATATGGTAATTTTTATTTCTCTGCTCACAGTTTGCTCCATTCCTTGTAGATTATGGAAGAAGAAACGACAAAATGTTGACTGCTATGATAAACCTTTCTAATATAGCAGGTTTTAAGTTCAGTGCCCTTGCCTTGCTTCCCTGAGTACAGTGATTTTGGCAACAGTTCTCTTGGCTCAATAAACCATCTATTGCCTATAGATGGTAGGGGAAAAAAGCCTCCTGGCGAGGCTTCCACTGGTAAGACGGCACCTTTTCTTTCTCCAAGGCTTTCATCCTCTAGACAATAAAAAGAGACAGTCGTTCAAAGACTTTGACAGCATTTAGCTGAGGTGTAACATTTTCCAAGTTTGCATATCCAAAAAATATTAAGCCAAACATAAATCAGGGATTATATTTACACTATAACATTACTGTGGTGGCAGACAGGCTTTCAGTGTTTCTAGTAATGTTTGTCACTGAGGTTCCACAGCAAAATGAGACTATTTATTACCTCAAAAAATGCAGCAGCTTAAGGTGTCTGACCAAGTGTCGTTCAAGCTCTGTGACATTTTTTTTAGAGATGGAATAACTGAAACTCAAAAATGAAGGAACAGCAGCATTTGGCCTTTTGTTTCAAAGGAGAATAATCAATTAATTAAAAAATTGTAACTTTTTATAAAACGCCCCAGAGGTTCAGCAGCATCCCAGCATCAGGGTACTGTATGACCAGGAGATTGGGCAGCTGAAGGGAGCAGAAGAGCCTACAATTCAGAGATTGTATCTGTGCTGGAGCAGTTACAAAGTACAGTATGAACTAAATGATTGTTAGTACACAGATGTATTCATCTATTTCCCATGACCAAGTCCAACTGTATCTTCCAGTCTAGTTTAAGTGTGAACCTGTGTTTCAACCCAATTAGTGACCAGAATGTGACTTCCTACCAGTCCCGCTAAAAAACATTTACTGCACTGACCCTTCTTGTAGCCTTGCTTGCTTCTCACTCCCCTAAAAATATAGAAAGGAGTAGTAGGAATAGTAATTTGTTATCCCTTTTCCCCTAACATGTTAATTTTCCTGTTTTCTCTACGGATATGCAAGCCTGAGTTCCAGGAGAACTCAGGAACTGACTGCATGACTGCATGAATGCTTCAGAGCACTGAAAATTAGAATGGGATGAAAAGAATTCCTAATTTAAATTCTGTGTTTAGCAGACATGACTCTTGGCCAAAATGCTGATGTCTGGCTCCAAGATTGAAAAAAAAGAAACATTAATAAGACTAAGAAGAAAAATACTATTACTTTTTAATTCCTCCACAAAGATCAGTGCATTTTCTGTGTTTGAAGAACCTTACAAATTTTGAAGAGAGTTGAAATGGGGTTTGCAGTACTTGTCTAGCTGCCTGGCATTGTGTAACTTCCCTGTTCTGGAAGAAACTTTGTATCCCGATGACAAAAACTTAGCTTAGAATAATATAAACCATCACATTGATGTGTCTTACACATACTTGGTTGTGCTAAAACACATACAGGGGTAATAATTGAGAGTGTATTCATTGTAAAAGTAACAGGAAATAATTCTCTTGAGCCTGTGGTATGTCTTAACATGTCATATAAAGTTATAGTGGGAATGTGTGCGTTTGGGAAAAAAAGAGTAGGCCTTGCTTTTTTTTTTTTTTTTTTTTNTCAGACCTTTCCCTTTACATCCTAGAGTAGCTTAAGTGGAGGTACTCAGAGTTACAGATGAGAAAAGAGACATTTTTAGAAATAAAAGAAGTCATAAAAGTACTTTATAGGAGGCTTTTTCATTTAATGGCCAGTAGTGTTGTCTCTTGAGTCTGAGCAAATGCTGTTCAGTTTTCACTGTAAAGGTGTCACCAAGACAGAAAGAGTGGGAGAAGTGTGACATGCCGCTGCCTGTTCTTACTGAAGCTGTTCAGCAAAGTAATTTCCTTTATGTTCCTCATAAAGTTTTCACAGTTTCTACATTTCTGTGGTATTAAAGGTGGATATAATTTTTTCTTCAGGTATTTTAGGAATTTGCAGAGATTGACCACGCCGCAGTTATACAGGTCTGCTGCTGCTCATGCAGTGTGATTGTTTCATGTGATTGCCTCATGTCAAATAATGGCTATTTTTCAGTGCAGCACGGCAATAATGCTGGAAATATTTACAACTGTCAGTAATTTTTCTTACTTGCAAGTTAGTTCTGCATGTAAGGCTTGCATTTTTTTTTTTGTTTAATTTTTTCTATTTTTCAATACAAAATGAAACAGGCAAAGATATGCACGTTTGTATCTCTGTGCTAACTAACTACTGCAAGTGTTCACAGGGGGCTGCAAGAGTTATGCTGTCTTTGGTCTAACCCTGGAGAATAGCACCAATGTCATGGTCATGTTTTAAGGCAGCATCAGTATATTACACAAGTAGTTTTTGTAACCTTAAACAAGAGGAGAAATAGAGACCTTCATGATCTTTTTGATTTTGCATAGCTATTCTCAAAGATAACCTTGAATATGCTAAGTGGTATTATTAGTAATCACTTAAAATGGATTTTCAGGTCTTTTTAAAACACATGTATTTCTTCTGTGTCTTTCAGAGTATATGCTGACTGGCATTAAAGATTTACTCGCTGCTTACTTTTGCTAGTCCTCAGACTAGCAGTTTCTTCTTGTAAATGAACATCATCAATTGTTTGCTTGAAGATTGCTGAATGCAGTGGGATTATGGGGGGTATTTTGAAGGTCTAATTGAGTTAGTCTCAACTCAGTACTGTGTGATAAAGACCCTAATTTCAAAAGTGAGACTGAGTGAAGAACTGGAGTAAGAGAAAGGAAAAATTAGCATACTTTTAAAACTTATGCATTGAGGATTCTTTGATTGGCCTTTTCTATTAGTTAATAAGTGTAAAGGACACTTTCTTGTTGGACTAAAAGCATTCTTCTTAATGAAAACATCATATTTTAGGGAGCTATTGATTTACCTTTTTTCTTTCTGTTCATGAGGCTCGCACGGTATCGTTTTAAGAGGCAATGACATTTCTTTGTTTCTAATACAAATAGTGTAGTTTTTCCCTTTTTTTGTTCTCTTCCCCTTCTCAGGTAGCAAAGTCAGGGGCAAACAGGAGTTATATACTCTTTAATGAGAGTACTATGGAAAACAAAGTTAATAATTTTACTGTTGTGGCTACTGTGTTTCTGACATTAGATTTGTGGGTTACATGTTTCTAACACATTTCAGTCATTGTGGCAATGTAATCTAATACATATGTTTTCAAGTATCTTCTGGAAGTAGTTGCCTGAAGTACCAGTTCTTCTTTTTTGATAGTTATTAATTAACAGGACACATTTTCTCCAGTCTGTGAATGATCTGTTACTCTACACAAAGTATCTTTTCTAGCTGTTTTCGGCCATGGGAGATATTTAATGTTTGCCAAGTCACTGTGACAAAACTTAGTGTAGCTACATAAAGTTCATAGGCCTCCCTCTCCAGTGTGACTGGTCATCTTAGCTGTCCTGATTTCAGTGTACCTGATTTGAAACATGTGAAAATGGAGACTGGTTTTAAAGATGTGCTTTGGCTCTTTTTCCATTCTATATTGGCAATTTCAATAGCAATTTTTATTACACAAACACATTTTCACAAGAATTGTAACAGAGACTTTTAAGCTTGAATTGCACTTAGTCTTAGCTGTTATTCAAAGAAAAGAAGATCAATGTTGTCAAATAGAGGAAACCTGCCTTTGAGATGACACTCAGAAACATTTTTTTTCCCTGTCAATTAGAGAGTTTCATCCTCTGTACTTACAACTGTGACAAGGTAATAATTTAGTAGCTCCTACTTAATTGAAACAAAATCACTGGGGGGAAGAGGAGAGGATCTTATCTTAAAATGGCTTAGTGATGTGTAGGAACTCCTTCCTGGAATCTGTAAGTTTTTTCAGGTCACTTATTTATTATGCAGGCATGTTTCTTGCTTCACGAAACCTCTGTTGCCGTGGCATTAGAACATGCCAACTAAGAACAGATTTGCTTTCCAGATCCATCAAACATTCCACCTCTGCAGTAAGTATTCCTTCAGCTCCATAGAGAAAACTCATGCTATGTTTTAGACGTGCACTAATTTTACAATATTGCAAGTATATATGCCTTGGCTATGTTTTAGTTCTTATTAGAGATAAAAATATTTACTATCAAGAACAAAATAAGGTCTTTGAATTAGTCAAATATTAACCACACTAGCGTAACAGAATTTGGTGATTA
>VZUA01030031.1:8960-32662 GCA_013401035.1 Horornis vulcanius
GTTATAACCAACGGAAATTTACCTTTGTCCAGACATTTTTATTGTCTTCTTAGTGAGGCTGTTGATCTTTTAACAAATCTGTGACAGAAAGAAATTCCCCATCAGTTCCTAGCTCTGTCCATCTAGTTTTTTGAGAAAATACTCAGTGCTGATCTTTTTTAAGAGAAGGGAAATTCTTTGTGAAGTTTGAGCAGAGAGAACATCATTTATCCTTTCTGTTGTGGTGAAGAGGTCATGGTGAGAAATTTTGTGTGTGGATATCACTTAAAATCTTCAGGAAGAAATACTGTTCCTGGCTTATTTTTTGAAGATCATCAAATGTGTGGTTGAGTTTGCAGATCTGATCAGAAACTTTGATTTAAAGTTTTGAGTGTGTAAATGTGGCAAGATTTTGGTCTTGGAGCTGGGTGTGTCCTGTTGACTCACAATATACTCAAGGAATTACAGCGTGAGGTAAAATGCTGAGCAGGTCCTTGCATTCAGTTGGTTATAACAGAGGATGATGCAGTGATTTACCCCAAGGATTTGGGATCAGAGCCAGGGAGGAGGCAACTCCTCTGATGTTGTGGTTGCCAGAGTAGGTAATTCAGAAAAAACCCTGTGGTTTGGTCAAAGTGGGGTGGGATGAAGCAACCTGTTCCTTAGTGTTCCCTGAAGGTACTAAAGAAGTGGCTGTCTGGAAGCAGGGGTGGCTCCTAAAGGATGGGAGCAGAAAATCACAGTGTGAAACTCAACCCCAAATTTACCAGGAGAAAGAAGAACAGCTCTGACTGAAGGTGTGGTGAGTGAAATAGTAGAAGGGAATTTGTGCATTCATTTAATTGCACTTTGAATGAGTGCTCAAAGTGGCAAATCAGTGATATAAAGTATCTTGTGCATTTGGAGGAGGAAAAATGGCCCTGACAGTCACATCTCACCCGTGGTGGCAGCTCCAACCATTCACCTGAAATGATCTGAAGACCAAGCCTGCACTAGGTACAGGAGGAGGGCAAACCATGAGTGTTGGTGCTCCTTAAAAGGTCCTCTTTGATCTGGGCCATTACTTTGTTGGCTTTTCAGTGGTCCCTTTCAAATTTAAATTTTGTCTTCATAAAAAGGACTCCATAAGGACTTCATCCTTAACATTTCTGAGTATCTAAAGCCAAAGATGGATTGTAAGTCAGAAATCTTCCTCAGGCCACCTGTGTACCAGCTAATTTTGCAGAGACTTGGGGGAAGGAAATTCAGGTCTTTTAGTTCTCCACAGTGATCTCCATCTGTTTTATCCAGGCCTTCTCTTTGGATCAAGCTGATGTGGTCTCTCAAGAGAAACTGGAGAGGCCAGGAGAGGTTTGTGGAAAATATCCAAAGATGGCTGATCAAGCAAGGCTGATATTAATAATCCTGACTGGTTTTGACTGAGAGTCCACATAAAAATCCTTGTCCCTACAACACCTAGGGGAGGTCATGACCTGATGCTCCTTATAAACCAAAGCCTTTAGGATCACACATTTCAAATGAGGAGGAGGGAGGAAGGAGACACCACTTACCAGGTGGGAACAGCTCTGTGCATGCATTAGAAAGGACAGCAATGCCCTGTGAGAGCTGTGATGTGGTCTGATTTCAGTGGGCCAGGTATGAAAGGAGATTTTGAGTAATTTTCTTGGGACTGGAAGCTTTATGGTCGTGGTTGCTTTCAGCTTATCTTGCTTACCCAGAGGATGGTACTGTTGTCTCATATTTCAGGGATCTGAAGAGAATTAGCCTGGTACCAGGTAGGACAAGGTGAAGAGGCAGGACCAACTTCATGTATGACATGATTGGGTTTCATCTGGGATCACCTGGGAAACGTTAGCCATTGCTCCAGGTCATAAATGTGTAAAGCTGACTCACTATGAATAACAAAATACTCAGAATACCAAAGAAACTGGTGCTGAATTTGCACACTTGCCTCCTCAGCAAGTTGAATCTTTCAGGTATCTGAGGGCTGGTGAAGGTGTAGAAACAGGTTTTCTCATTAGTGTTGCAGTGGATTCTTTCCCTGTTCTAGAAGTGAATCAATTATTTGTTATCCCACCTGGCATGCTTGGGTATTCCAAATGATGGAGACAAATGTGGACAGTCAATTACAGCTCTTGTCAAAACATGGACATGACACAGTGCTGTGCTGGTTTAGCTGAGAAACTGATGAAAGTATGGTGTGCTGGTCAGAATTTCTCTTATTTTAGGAATCTAAGCTTAAAAATGACTGTGTTTCTTGATGGCAACAATGGTACTGCCAAAAATAATCCAGGTTTGTGACTGAATGCTGACTTGGCGTGGTGGCTGCCTTTTCCTATAAGGAAAAAAATCCTGGTTGGATTAGGTCTGGAAGAGCAATGAGTTTTGCAGTCTCATCTGCAGGTCTCTCAGCTGCAGGTGGGGACAGGAGCCTCCAGACAGAGCTGAGGGGTAGGTGCAGGCAAAAAGGGATTTCAGGGATTTCAAGTGCTCAGAGGGAGAATGTGATGTGAGACCAGGACCTGCTGGGTCTGTGCTCCAAGGACTGACTCTCCTTGGCTCATGGGTGCTGGTTTCATAAACATCACAGAGGGAGGGTGACCAGCCATTGCAAGAGGGATCTGTGTTAGGAATCAGCCAGGCCTGGGCTCTCCTGAGCTGCTGTTGGGTGCTGGCAGTAAAACAAGGGGTGAGTATCACTTTCACCACCTGTACAAGGAGAGAAACTTGTCACAGTCTTTTCTCTGACCTGCCACATCACAGACTGTTAAATGCCACCCAGCTGAGGGCTGGAGACTGTAAATATTTTCCCCAAATATGATGTTTTTTCCCTACTTCTTCCTGCCTGCCTGACTGAGCAACCTGCCACAGTTCATCAGCACCGTGGAAGAGAAGGCCACATGCCACCGAGGTAAAGGGGATTTCTTTATTAGATATTTTAGCACACAGACCTGCTCTCTCTTGGGTGCTGACACAAGAGGAGGGCATGGAAAAACAGCTGAAATCAAGCCAGTGCCATGGCAGTGGGGGGTCAGGTGTTTGCCACATCTTTTCTTGCTGCATCAGGGGCATCGAAGCGCTGGCTCTTTGTGAGTGAACTCTGTGAACAAGCAATAGTAGGTACTGTATGCTAACTAAAAACCTAATGTGTTATTCCTGGCTTTTATATACCTGGTTACCCATGGATAAAGCTATAGGATATTTATTAGAGCAGGGCAAGCCTGCTTTGTAATCTGAATATGCTGCATTCACACCAGCGACTCGAACAAAGTGTTTCTTCATTTCTCTGGCCATTAATGGTTTTCTCATAAGAAAGTTTTGTTGTGTTTGTCAGCTGGGTTTTTGACTGCGTGTATTTTGTTCCACAAAGGGGTTATTCAAAACCTCCCCTCCAGTCTTAATTAATTGCAGACCTGGTGGAAGGCGAGCCCAGTGGGGCTGGAGAGGTTCCTGTCTGGTTTCCATTTCGCCCGCGGGCCGTGTGTGGAATCACGGCTGGCTCCTGGCGCTGGGACCTGCTTGGCCCTCAGTGCTGGGATTGACAGGCTCTGCTCATTTATTTATTTGTTTGTTTATGTACTTTGATCAGCCTCCAGCCTGCACCCAGGTTGCTCATTGGGGGCAGAATGTAGCTTTGTGCTGGCCAAAGAGGACGAAGATCCCGAACAACCCCGCTGCTTCCACGCTATCTCCTTTGGATAAAGCCTGTGTGACTCTTTTGGAGACAAACTCTCTATTCACAGCACTTAAATCCTGTGCTTTTTAGCTGTGCCTGCTTTCAGCTCTCGGTCTGTTCCAGGATTTTGCCTCTGCCAAGGTCTCCTACCAGGGAACCACTCAAAGCAAGGGGATTCACGGCGGTGCCACCGCTTTCAAAATGCCACCCTGTGTTTTACTACAGCTCTGAAAGTCAGACGTGGAACAGTAACATTCCCTGTGAAAAAACCCCAAACCCTACCCTTAATAAATGTGCGTAGTGTCTGAGTACCCTGGCTGGCTTCAACTCCTCAGAGCCTCTACCTACCCTTCTAATTTATGCATTTCATCTGCCTGCTGTAAATATACCCAAAGCCTGGAGAATGCTTCTGTTTCCCCAGGGGAATATTTTCTATTGAGCTTGGCTGCGCTGAGCTCTCTTTGGCAGATGAGTTATGAAGAGCAGACTCATAAAAAGCAGGAGGCTCTTCCAAGGATTGCACAAGGGTTGGGATGAAAGGTGGGCCCGCGGTCATGCTGCCCTCACGGAAAACACACCTCACTGCAAAGCAGCATTGAAAAAACTCTGCTGAAATTCTTCCAAAGAAGAGTTCCATGGAAATGCCATCTCCCCTGCTGGGTTGTACTTGCCATGCCTTTTGGGCTACCTAAAAAGAGAGGCCAGACAAAATTAGGGGAATAAAAAGAGGTTATATTTATTGAAGGGCCTTCAGGTACATTTCAGGGAAGATGAAGCCAAAAATGGACAATGGGTCACAGATTTTCATACTTTTATAAGTTTGGTCCATTTGCATATTGGGGGTTAATTTTCCAATTACAGCTTCAGGTAATGAAGTCATTTACCCCAAGTTTTCTCCCCACAAGTCACTTTTGTTCACATTTCTCGGGGCCTGGGACAGTCAGGTGTCCTTGATTCCCAGGCCTGGAGAGGAATTGTGTTGTCTGACCAAAATGGGAAAGCAGCAGCTAACCCTCTATATGGAGTTTAGAGTTATACCCTAAAGAATTGCAGGATTACAAATATATGGAAAATATAAAAGCTAAAATCCTAAGGCACCACTTGTGGGGAAAGCGAGGTTTGGAGATCCACACTCTCCAAAACCAGGTGGGAAATCCAGCTCCCACCACACACAGCCCCTCATGGATAAAAAGGCCTCGTGCTCTGCTGGGTTCCAGGCTAAGAAACAAGGGAAAATGTTCTTTCTGCTTCAAGCAGCTTTCAGTGTAGGAAATTAAAAGCCAGACATAAAAAAATGCCTCAGGAAATGCCAGGGACGGTCCTGGCACAGTGCAGCACAACAGTTTGTTATTTGGCATTTTGGTGCCTCCTGCACAGACAGACAGGAGAATTTCTGAGCATTGCTTGAAGCAAGGCTGCAGCATTTCTGATGCTGTAAGAAGGATGAAATGACAAAAAGGACTAGAAATTATCCCAGCAGGTGAGGGGACAGCAGAGATACAGCACAGAGCTGCGGCAGGATTTACCAAGTGCTAAATTCAATAATGATGTTGTGACAGGACATTCCAGGTTGAAACATTTATTCCAGCACCTTCCTCTCCCTACAGGTTGTTACACAGGACTTGGGAAATTTGCCCATGCTGGGCTGGAAGTTTCACAGCCTCCAATCACACTCTGTGGGCAGAAGGCTTTGGCACCAGTTACCCCACGCCAGTGAAAACTGTAAAAAAAGCTGTATCATACTGCCTTTAAAGGACCTAAAAGGATCAGCTCTACTTTGTGGGAAGACAAGCAGGAGATTATTCCTGCCACGTGGCTGAGGGAAGTTGAGAGGCTTTTGGAGAGCTGTGCCTGCACATTCCTGCTGGGCATGAATGGAACAGAGCAAAAGGAGCTCAGCAAAGGATATTCAGCAATGCACTGGTGTGTCAGGTGGAGTTCAGCAAGCTGAGTATAAAAGTGATGCTGAAAACAAAAACCTCTGTTGATGCCATGTGTAAAGAAAGCATTTCTGTGACCAGGACCTTCAAGACAGCTCAGTCTGCTTGGGTTTGGTCTAGGAGTATCTTTATGCACATCTCTCAATGGCATCCCGACTGCTCTGAGTGAAATTTCAGTGTTGTCACTCATGGAAAACCTCTTTGTGTCAATGTCTGGGCTCTAATAATAGTCCCTGCTGTTTGCTGGTGTTGGCATGTGTGGTTTTGGAAGGAATGGTTCTCTGAGAGGATGGTTATTTCACCCTCTGTAGCTCCTTTTTCTCCTCTTTTTGCTCCATTAGCACTCAAGATAAGGAAATTACAATTTCCTACTTCAACAGTTCAGAGCTCTCTTGGTTTTGTTGCTGTCTCTCAGTGATATTTTCTCTCGTACCCCAGGTGTGCTGCTGAAGGAATTTGGGTCCCATCATGCTGATGCTGCACAAAAAGCTGGTCCCTGATTTGCCTTTTTAGGTGAAAGGTGTTTCCAAGAAAAATGGGCTTTCCATGCATTTTCTAATTAACTTATTAAGCAGCTCTAATTAACTATTAAACAAGCAACTGCACATACACCTATTATCACAATCTGGTGAAAATTAAAAAATCTTTCAACTAAAATTCTTCTAAAAAGAAAGGGNGCAACTAAAATTACTGAATCCAGAGGAGGAAAGGAATCTCCAGTGTGCTCCTGTTTTCCAGTTCAGGGATACACAAAAGTAAATCCTCGGTGTGCTTGAAGGGTTAGTTCTATATTAAGGCTTTTGCTGTCAGAAAAATGTTGCAACAACAACAGCAACAAAATCCCATCAGATAAAGCTGACCACAATTATTAGGCAAAAGATTTATGTCACCACCTAGTTTTAAAAAACCCTCATGTCTCACAGCCTCAGCATCAATTTTTGGGATATGCTTGTGAAAGAGTTGTGGGAGGTGAGCTGCAAGTCAGAGCAGCATAAGACTTCAACGTGAGAGACAGGAAAAAGGAGAAGAAAGGATGGAATGATGTTTTTTAGTGAAATAAAACATACCTTTACCATTCCAAGTCCTTAGGAGTGATTAATAGAAACCTTACCTGCTATTTTCAGGAGCTTATTCCATTTGTTTTTGTTTGTATCTTGTACTGAATCAGAAAGACACAGGCATGAGGGGCCTCTCTCCACCTCTCATTCAGCTGGGCTGGAATTATTGGGGCATAATTAACACTGAAACCACACTTCTCATCAGTTTTCCCCCTTATTGCTAACAGCCTTGAACAGTTATTGCCATACTTCCACAGAAAAAGAAAAATTTTGAGAGGCATTTAATCAAGCTTGGGGCACTGTTGTAATCAGAGCTGTTTTGTTTGTGTTTGCAGTGAATGAGAGAAGAGATGCAGCTTATAAATTCTCCTAAAAATCAGGCGAAGTTTCTCCTAAGCAGGGCAAAGAAGTGGCTGGAGCCTCTAAGAGATTGCCTGGGGAGAAGAAAATAACTGCAGAATACACCTGAAAACACTTTAAAGTAGATGTTGAAGTGATAATATTTCAAAATTGACATAAAACCATGTCCTGTTAATTTCCAATAGCTACGGGCTAAGCTTTTACTGCAAACCACAACTCCCAGCACACAGCTACAAGAAATTCTTACAGAACAGATAGAAAGTGGTGAAATTCAGTTTCACAGAAGAAAAAATCCCCACTAGAAAACAGATAAAGCAGAATAGTCACATGTAAATAAGTCACTCCAGAGTATCAAAAACAATTAACCAGGACTTCTCTGATTATGGCTGGAGGACATTTGCTCAAGGTAGTAAAAGAGAGAACAGAATTATGCCTACTGTCCTGTGTTTTAGACCACAGAGCTACTGAGTGTCCAGCTGGAGGAAGGAAAAAAAATGATGGAGCTGAGATGCAGGAGAAAAAGGCCAGCCTCATCCATCTACTCCTGTGATCAGTGCAGGATTTGACTGCCTCTAATGCCTGAGAGGTGTCAGCACAAGCTGAACCTGAAGCCTGAGTGACGTTTTTCTTGACAAGCTGCGTTAACATCTCCTCCTTTCAGACAGATTTAGTCGTGTTCCCAGGAACTGAGACAGCACTGAAAGCCTGCAGGAGGTTTCTGTACCAGCCTTACCCTTGAACTGGAACTGCTTTGTGGAAAGGCACCAGGACTTTCTCAGAAGCTGATGGGATATGGAAAATGCTAAACTGCTCACCCACAATTTTTCATGAAGACAGGACTCACAGAGTTCCCTTTGTGGCTCTCCTGGCCATTGCTGATTTTTTTTTTTTTTAATTTTTATATTTTGGTGGGAGTATTTGTGTGCAAATTCTCATTTTGTTATGCCAGACCTGGCCCCCTACCAGCAGCTTTTGTGGTGGTGTCACCTGCAGAGCAAATTGTGCAGCATCCCCGATAGAATCCAGCAGAGGGATAAATCTGGTTAAGAAAATAAAGAAATTTTGTTTCCAAACAGATCCTTTGGAAAGAAGAAATTATGGATGGGGAAAAAAAAAGCCTCAAACTATCAGCAGGACTTAAGGAAAAGATATATTTCAAAGTTTGCCAGAGTGTGGCAGTGGTCCTTTAGCAAAGAGAAACACAGTTAGGTTTCAGGCTTCACTGTGGAGGTCAGCTTGGAAGAGGACCCAGACAGCACCTCACAGGCACACTCGGGATTCAAAACAATCTTTGAGACAGCAATTAAATAAAAACATCTTAAAACCCCAAAAATCACTGCAATCTACAGTAGCTTGACCTGAGGTGTGACAGAAATGAATTGCTAATAAAGCCTTCCGAGGAGGAGTAGTTTAAAGGATGCCTTTGACACTTTTCACAATAAAACAGTTTTCCTAAACACCTCATATATCTCCCAGGCTGCTTTGGATGTGCTGCTGCTGAGTGATTCCACAGTCGTTAATGGATTGCAAACCCTCCCTGCCCACTGCAACCACTGTCAAATAATTAACAACTCAGTACCTTTCCAGGACAATCCTTTCCTTTGAAATATGCCTTGGAATGCACCATGTTGAGTAATGGGCAGAGCTGGAAGCCCCCAAGGTTGGGTACCTCTCTGCCTTTTGGACCTGGGGGAATTCCCGTGGAAAATCTGCCTTGTTTACCACTCCAGCTCAGCTGCAGGGGCACTGCTTTTGCAGGAGCTCTACAACTGAGAGACAGACGCAAGGACAAGATCCATCCAAGGGCTCACTTTGAAGCTGTGGCCTTGGAAATGTGTGTTCAGCCTCTGCCTCAGCCTGGAGGCACCTGGTGGGCTCCACTCACAGGGATCAGGGGACACTGGGACAGGAGCCACTGCTGCTGCTGCTTGCACCTGACCTAGGCATCTCTGTGCTGACCCAAATGGTTCCTCTGGATAAAATCCAGAGGTTGTTGCATGTGAAATGCTGAGCTCTGGGAGCAGGGCTCCCTTCATCTGGGTGATTCTCCTAACCCTTGGGACACGGAGAAGGGAGAAGTAGTGGGATCAAGCTGTTTGTAAAAGTGGCTGGAAATCAAGACAAGGATTTGCTGGGAGAGTAAGACAGGGGAGCAAAAAGCTCTTCCTGGAGCAGGGGAATGATGGGTGAGTGGTTCAGTTGCTGCTCTTCCAGGAGGAGCCTGTGTTGGATACCAGCTGTGAACATGCTGCACTGTAACAGTGAGCACACTGAGCTCAGTTTGGGTTATCCTATCTCTGCTTTTTGTCACTGCTCTCAAGAACTCACTGAAGGGTTGGTAGGGAGGAGGATGTGGCTTCCATGGTCCGTACAAAGAGCCTCATGTGAGCTCCCAGGAAGTACTGTCACTGCTCAGGGAGTGTGTGAGGCAAAAGGGGAGAGTGCTGAAGGCCCAGGGTCACAGGCAGAGAGAAAGAATCTCTGAATTCAGAGCCAGAATTCATTTGAAGCCTGCTCATTTGAAGGTAAAGTGCTCGTGTGTTTCATGAATGGGATTTACAAGCACTGCTGGCTGTGTGCAGAGCCCTGAGACAACTTGCCCTGCTGAGTGTATTTGCAAGTGGTTACCTTGGCATTGGGGTGGGATGTGCCTGTGTGAGTCTCTGTGCATATTGAAAATGAGGCATTGACAGGTGGCACGACTTGAACTATCTCTTTTTTTACACTGAAAACCCACTGGAAAGCTTTCCTGAGAAGGAAATATCTGAAATGCTTCTGTTGGAAGCCCTTGCCTTCCCAGATGGGAAGGACAGCATGTACCAGTCAGCACCTAAGCTCCACTCACCCCCCCCCACCCCCAGCTAGTGGGATTTGGGGGAGAATTGGAAAAGCAAAAGTAAGAAACTTGTGAGTTGAGATGAAGACAGTTTAATAGGCAAAGCAAAAGCCACATTTGCAAGCAAAGCAAATCCTGGACTCCTTTCCTCCTCTTCCCCAAGGTAGGCAGGTGTTCAGCCATCCCCAAAAATCTGGGATCCATTCCATTTAATGGTGACTTGAGGAGACGAAAGCCATCACCCCAAACACCCCACCTTCCTTCTCCTTCTCCCATCTCCAGATTCTGAGCATGATGCCATATGGGAGGGACATCCCTTGGTTCATTTGGGGTCAGCTGTCCTGGCTGTGTCCCCTCCCAAATCCACGTGCACCCCCAGCCCACTCATCAGTGGGGTGAGGTGAGAGGCAGAAAAAGTGTAATTTGTTCTCAGAAATAACCAAAACAACCCCAAATTATCAACACTGATTCCAGCACAAATCTAAACCACAGCCCCACAACAGCTACTGCAAAGAAAGTTAACCCTACCCCAGCCAAAACCAGCACAGGCAATGATTCCTTTAACACACCCTTTTAGTGCAGTGATCTAAGCTCAGCTGTGAGGAAGACAGTAAGGAAGAAGTCCAGACTTCCAAAATAGAGACATCTGGCCCTGCAGTGCCTGGCATTTTAGGAAAGAGAACATGAAACCACAGTACTTTAAAAAGCAAGTGGTGAGAAGGGCAGTGGTGTGAGAAAAAAGTGTGCTTGGGTGTCTCTTGGTTTTGAGGAATGAGAGGCTAATTCTCCTGCCAGCTACAGTTGTTTATTCTGAGCTTTACCTCCATGGATCAAGGTGTACTCCTGCCCCCTTGCAGGTGGCCAGACACAAACCTCACGGATCTTCCCTGATGTTGGTGGAGGCATTGGAAAGGCAACCACAGCATTAATGTGACTTGCAAGCTTGCCAACCCAAACGTGAGCACAACCCAAGTGCAAGGAAAGCTGCACCTCCAGGGCTGTGTCCAGCTCTGGCTCCTGCAGGAGAACCCTGGAGAGGCTGGAGCTTGTCCAGAGCAGGGAAGGGAGCTGGGAAGGGGCTGCAGGCCCAGGAGGGGCTGAGGGAGCTGGGAAGGGGCTGCAGGCCCAGCAGGGGCTGAGGGAGCTGGGAAGGGGCTGCAGGCCCAGCAGGGGCTGAGGGAGCGGGCAAGGGGCTCAGCCTGGAGCAAAGGAGGCTCAGGGGGGCCCTGGTGGCTCTGCACAAGTCCCTGCCAGGAGGGGACAGCCGGGGGGGTCGGGCTCTGCTCCCAGGGCACAGGGACAGGAGCAGAGGGAACGGCCTCAGGCTGGGCCAGGGCAGGCTCAGCTTGGACAGCAGCAGGAATTTCCCCATGGAAAGGGGGCTCAGGCCTTGGCAGGGGCTGCCCAGGGAGCTTTGCAGTGCCCATCCCTGCAGGTGGCACCTGGAGGTGGCACTCAGAGCTCTGGGCTGGGGACAAGGTGAAGATTTGGACTGGATGATCTTGGGGATCTTTTCCAACATAAATGATCCTGGGATTATTTGTTTCTGTGGAGGTGCCCCACACGGGTGTCACCCCGCAGTGTTCCATGGCTGTGGTCAGTGCAGGGACAGCTCTGGCTGAGAGCTGA
Source organism: Horornis vulcanius (assembly GCA_013401035.1). Lineage (NCBI taxonomy): Eukaryota > Metazoa > Chordata > Aves > Passeriformes > Scotocercidae > Horornis > Horornis vulcanius. The sequence continues at coordinate 20,439 of VZUA01030031.1, forward strand.
GCTGTGATGGGAAACATCTCGCTGTGCCATTTCGGGGCTGACCGAGCAGCCCGGGAACACGAGCCTGTCTGGGCATAGATGGCGCAACAGTTTCACTGATCACTGCTAATTCCAGCGCCGTGCATCCCAAACCCTCCGAGCTGCTCTCCTCCAACTCCGTGTCTGCACAGGCACAACTTGCCTGGTTTGAAAAGTCACCTTTTTAGAGGCGAGATCACCTCTAAATCCAGGGCAGGTCCAGCCAGGGCAGCGTGTGTGACCACACCCTGAGACCCGAGGCTCTGCCTGACCACAAGTCCATCCATCCACTCCTGCAGACACGGGAGTGAAATAAGTATTTAAAATCCAGTGAGAGTTTGTCAGAGCCCTCAAACCCTTTTCATTCCTGATGCTAATTAAGGGATTTTGCCTTCATACTCACCCCGCGATAGGGAAAGCATGCACTCTCCTTTTACCCACTGTAAACAGATCTAGGGGATTAAGTGACTGGAACAAGGTCATGCAGGAAGCTGTGGTTGGACTGGGAATGTTGGTGTGGGTCTGGCAGCCCTGCCTGCCTGCCTGGTCATGGGCAGACTGCCTGCCCCAACAAATAAGCAAATTTGCATCTTCTAAGTTCCTATCCCGTTACTGAGCTCGGGGATTTGCATTGCAGTCTCAGGTTCCTGATTTCTATTATTAGGTCTATTATATATCTCCATGTGTTGAATTTGCCATAATAAAAGATAATAAAAGATGTAAAGAGATGATGTTGTATTATCCCCAGACATTATTTCAATGTGACTGTGCAGTAAGGGTATGAAAGCTGTGCTTAAACCAGACTATTATTTTACTATATCTATTTTAGAAAGTTCTAAAATCCAGAAAGCAGCTATAAATAGAGTACGTATCTGCACTTAGTCTCACAGTAAATGAATTGGTAGAAAATTGGGTAGGAGCACAGCTGAATGAACAGGGAGATAACAGTGTTGGGTAATTCCATTTTGATTTCCTTCCATTTGGTGGATGTGTGTTTCTTCAGCTGGTGTGTGTCAACATTGGGTGTTTCACAACGCGGTTTTTTACTGGTGTGCGTGCAGATCTTGCTCCTTTGATATCACAACACCAGAGGTTTGTTTGCCCTCTCAGGTTGTTTGGAGAGTGTCTCATTTGAAGGAGGAAGAGGGTGCCCACAAGCTCTCACTTGTTGAGTGGGCAGAAAATGTAACTCTGTCGAGGCAGGACATGGCAGGAAGGAACGGGGCAGGCTGATCATCCCAAGGTGTTTATCTGAAGGGCATTCATTCTGCAAGTGACGCCTCTTCCCCTAAGAAAAGGAGATATTTCCTCTATAGTGATGTTTAACTCTTAAGATTCCCCTCCACAATTTTTTTAACAGGGAATATCCAGGAAAATTTGCCCATTTTATCAGGTTAATCAAGTTTCATTCCACACCAGACATCCCTTCTGATGCAAAAGCAGAATGGACAGTGAAATATGTTTTCTTTCCTCCTTTCAACAACAGTTTTCTTCCTTTGCAACCTCTGATTTCATTAATGTGGCTGCTGTCCCTGTTTTAGAGGGAATTTTCAGCTGAGGTCTTCCCCAACCGGTTGAAATGTTTTGCTTAAAAAAAAGTGTGCAAAACAAATCCCTAGGGAAAAGCCAGACCCATCCTAAATAAACTTCACCGAACAGGAGATTAGATTTCAAGTAGTAACAGATTTTATAATAGAGAGTGTTTGCTCTAAGGGTTGCCAAGGATAAATCATGTCAGGAAGGAGAAAAGCTCACTAGGTAGCGGAATGAATAGAGGAGATCTTGGGAATATGGGAAGAAAAGGAAAACCACCATGAAATGAAGCTGAACAAAGAAAGGAAACACAAATATAGGAAAACAGGCTAACAGCTGTGATAGAGAACTGGGCAAAGAGTGTTAAACCAAAAATCCACTCGTATTTGTGCATATAATTAAGGAAATTCTGTTTGCATGAGCCAGTCCTGAGTTTGGCCAGCGGAGCCATAATGCCACAAAAACTGCAGGTAGGATCTGCAAAAACAAATGGAAAAATCAGTGTTAATATTAGCACTGGATCCACTTGCCTTTTCCTCCAGCCAGGAAATGGAAACAATGGCACACAACTTTATATGACCTGCAAAACGTTGTTGCCAACAGCAAATAGTCCCAGGGAACGGCTTGAGAACAATTGATGGATGCTGAGAGATTGCATCACCTTGAGTCATGAAAGTGCCGGTGGAAATAGACCTGCTGTTGGTTACTCCAAGGATAGAGAGTCATGGTGGCACTGTTTAAGCTGACATAAACTGGCAAACACCTTCAGCTGGGGGGAAGTGGGGTTAATGGTGATGTGGGGAGGAGAAACATCAGAATTTGAAGTACACTGTGAAGGCAAAGTGATTAATGGGGGGGGGGACAAGAAAAGGGAATTTGGAAATCTGGTAAGAAAACTGGCATCACACTTCTGGCTGTGCTCTTTATAACTGTAGGAGTGCGCAGGGGTGGGACAGCCTGTTGTTTCACCAGTGTTAGGATAGCTGGCCTGCCCCTTCCTCCCTCATGGATGAACTTTTTATGGTGTTTACTCTTTTTCAGTACTGCTGCCTCACTGCATCATTTTCTCTGCCTCCTCAGACGATGGGTGACTAAAGATAGGAACTCTTTCCTACGCAGCTCCTTGGCAGTTGGCAGTGAATGACCCCTGTCCCTGCAGATATATTTTTGGTTCAGTTATTCCGTCATTTGTGTTTCACTAATCCTAAGTCCTATTATCTCCCAGGCTCTGGCTCCCTTCACCTGTGCAGAGACTGTGACTGCCCAGGGTTTCCCTCATTCCAACAATTTGCCATGCCCTGAGTTCTTAGAGGGCTCTTGTGCTTTTTTTCCTCTCTCCTCACTCCACTACTTATATTTCTGAGTTATTTCCATTGGATTTCTAAGGCCTTTGAAAATCCTTTCTCTGTGATCTGCCCTGCAGCACTCCTTGCCAGCCCTGCTGTGGAGGTGGGGGACAGAAATGCTGCTCCTGAGGTGTTTTTTGGACTGATTCTCAAGGAAAGCTTCAAGAACAGCTAGCAAGTGTAGCCAAAATAGTGCAGTTTATTGGTGGGGCAGTGCATACCAGAAAAACACGTGTGATACCTCCCGCTGGTGGCTGAAAAAAGGAAAACCGTTTTGATGGAGTATTAAAAGGTTGGTTTACTTTTACAGATTCCACAAAAAAACCCTCACTGCAGCCAGAAACTAAAATACCACTCTGTCCACAATGGTAGGATTGACTCTGTTTGACTTCAGGTGTGTAACAGAGGCACTTGTTGATCTCTCTCTTGACTATATAGGGAATTTTCTTGGTCTCTCTCTTGACTATATAGGGAATTTGGTCAGCTAACTTTGGCCCTGAATCACACCCACAGCAGATGACTAATGCTGCTCTAAACAGAGATTTCTACTATAAACCCTCGTCTTTTCCACTGAATGGACCTAGTGCCTTTCTCTTGGCAGAGGAGGTGCTGGCACTGCCCAGAGTTGTAACTCTGGTGACCTTGGCCAGGCCAGTGTCCCCTCCCTCTCATCCCTGCCACTGCAGGGGAAATGGCCAGGCAAGGAAAGCTCTCCTGGCCTTGGACAGCACAGCTGCAATGCCAACCACTCCTCCTCATGGATTATTTACTGCTCCCCTCCCTGCTCAGTGGCTTCCCAGGTGGATGGTGCTTGTGGGGGCTGGCTACAACCTGCTCCTGTGGTTTTTTGGGAAGTGGTACAGAGCAGGATCCACCTTAGCTAGGCTTTACCCCAGGTTTCTTCAACATCCACCTCGTCATTCCCATTTTTCTTGCATCCAGATCTTTTACTTGTTTGCCCAGTTTTCCATAAATAGCTTAATGCCTGTCAAGGCCCAGCCCTGGAGGGGGAAGGGTGGACAAAGCCCTGCCCAAGCATTCACCACCACAATTCCTAGAGAGGAACCAGGTGGGAAAAGGGATAATGGATGGGCAGCACACCTGAGGTGCCCACTCAGTGCTGAGGCTGCCCAGGGGAAGGTGTTTGAGGTGCCCAATCAGCAAAGATCCCTGAGCAGCCAAGGGTGTCTCCCAGTCACTTCTGGCCCATTTCCCCAGTTAATCTCTTTTCCAGCAGTGTTGCCACACCTTCCCATTCCCCTTTCTCTCAGCCACCTGAGTTTTCCAGCTCTTTGTGGATGTAATGATTTAAATTGCTCTCCATAGTTACAGACAGGCTGTAAAACCAATAACTTGAACCTGTTCCCCAGCCTAGATAATGTGCCCTGGAATCTGAAACCCTGAACTCCAGCACAGGTATTTTTGATACCTGTGGCATAGATATGCAATCAAATTTCTGCTGATCCACCAGAATTCCTGAAAAACGTTCTAGTGCACTTGGGTGTATTGTCCTTTCAGTTTTCATGGACAGGGCTGCAGCCATGTGTCCAAAACCTGTGTCCAAAACCTGTGTGGAACTACAGGAGAGTGATGTGAGGAAAAGTGGGATTGTTCCTCATTAAAAAAATAAAAAGTCCCTTGACCATACATTCAAACCAAGCTTTTGGATTGAAAAAGAGTGAAGACAAAAAAAAAATCACCTAGAAAGCCATGGAAGTGTGGCCTGTTCAGAGTTTCCAGCTGTAAAGTGCTTGGAATTCTGAGCCTGGCAGGGAAGCTCTGGGGCTGCTGGAGGGCACACCTTGTGCCAGCTGGGCTCTGCTCACCTGTGCCAGCCCAGCTGCCAAGGGGTTTGCCAGGAATGGGAGCTTAGGTCTTTTGCCAGCTTGTATAAACGCTGTTCCCGACAGAAAAACAATGAAGTAGTTCTTTTTTTCCCAGCCTGAGAGCCATTAGGGAAAGTCAGAGTACTCCTTTTACAGCCAAGCTTCCCTTTGATGGCCTTATCAGCATAGCTGGAGATACTCAGGGTTTGGTGTTTGAGATCACAGAGCTCAGAAATGAATGGAAGTGTGCAAGAAGAGGTGGGACAGCAACTGCAGCTTTCTTCTTTCCTTGAGTCAACTGGTACTTTATCCTTAGGGAATGTCAATTAAAGATGCAAATGGGCAGGCAACTCAAGTGCAAAACCCCATTTATTCAGTGAAACAGCAAGCCAAGGCCTGGCTTTTGGGGCTAGATCCACTTGAGGCAGGGCTGGAGGAGCACAGGACTGGAGATGAGGAGGCTGTAAATCCCCCCTCCTGCCCCTCATGGCAGCCAAACCACCCACGAGCTCTGCAGAGTCTTCTCCCCTTTTTCACACTCACGTTTCAAAAAGCTGAGCTGCAGCACTTCCACCCCAGCCAGCAGAGAAGGTCGAGGCTGCTCTGAAAAGCTGGGTGTTTCCACACCATGGGTTGTGAAAAAGCAGCCCTAACCCAAGTCCCTGGCAGGAAACATTTCTTACTCATGCTCTGCTCACAAGTTACTCTGCCCTGGCAGCCAAGCTCATGGAGAGCAAATGCCTCTGCCAGTAGCAGGGATGGGCTCCAGGTGTGAGGTGGGTTATGAGCCAACACAGAGCTCTCAAAAAGGGAAAGGAGGCTCAGGAGCTACCAGGCTCAGCCCTGTGGTCCCAGAAAAGCTGCTGAAAGCTTTAGCTTTCATGTTCTTCAGATTCTATGCTGCCTAGGTGTGTAGTTCTGGGCCTCGTATTAAGTGCTAGTAAGCTCTCTTCACAGAGTAGGGAGACAAAATAAATCCTTTTCCTGCTGCAGACCAAGGACAACTGGGACAAGTTTCAGGCCCAAAAACACAAACAAGGGTAGGCTGAAGAGAGAAAACAAGAAGGATGAGACTTCATAACCTGAAGCTGTAATTGGACAATTAAACCCCAATATGCAAATGGACCAAAACTAATAAAAGTGTGAGACCTTGTGACTGCTTGTCCATTTTGTGTCCATTTTGTGACCATTTTGGGTCCACCTTGGGTGTTGCCCTGGCCAGGCTCTTGTACTGCCCAAGGGATACCCTAAAGGCTTTTTAATAAATATCTACTTTATTCTGTTAGCTCTGCTTAGTCTCTGTTCCAGGTCAGCCTTCCCAAGGCATCATTCACTTTGTTTCAGTCTTCCTACCCAAGAAAAGAGAATAATATTTGCTTGCCTCCCTCACTGAGCTGTTGGGAGATGGCAATGAATGTCTGCACAGTGCTGCAAACACAGAAGGTGTTAGAAAAATGTGGAGCCTTTAGGTTCCCAGCAGCATGTTTGAGCGTTTCAGGAAAGGGAAATAGGGTGCTCAGACACTTGTGGGGTGAGCACACCAGGTTTATTGCAGGCAGGAATGTTTAGGCTCGCAAATACAGGGGGCGTGCCAAAATGCATTAATGAGGAGGTGAGGGACCACAGGCACTCCATAAAGCATGGCCCTGCAGACCAGTGGCACTGTGGGGAGAGGTTTTTTGGCTAACCTGAATGGGCTGTCACATCTGTCACCCTGCCAGCACAGTGATTTGGGGCATGGGATGGTTGGGAGAGGGCTGGGGAGGGATGAGGGAGTGTGGAAAGGAGACTGCTGTGTCCTAGGAGTCACCCCTGAGCAGAGCCAGAGCGGAAAAGAGGGTGCCAGAAGCCCCTGCCTGCAGACTCTCATTATCAGGGACATGTGAGAGGTGTTTGTGCTCCTGCAGGGCTGGTGAGGGCTGCAAGTGCCACCACTTCACCAGCCTGAGGAGCTGGCGCTGCTCCTGGGGACATGCTGGCTGCTGTGCTGAGCCCCCAGCCCCCTGAGTGTGAGGAGGGGGACAGGAGCCATTCCCAGCTCTGCTTTCCCTGGCTCTGCAGGGTCACTGCTCCAGAACACTCACAACTGAGACAGCAGAATTTGGTCCAGGGTGTTTCCCAGGGTACCCAGGTTGGCCATTGGCCACGTGCACATTCTTCCATGAGTTCTGTGGTGGTGACAGGGGTTTCTTGGGGTGACATGGGCAGCCCAACAGCCTTGTCCCCAGCCACCACAGCTCTCCTAAAAGGGCAGAAAATGAGGGAAGCGGATATGTGCTGATGCCTCACTGCACCAGGAGGAACCAGGTCAGGCACTCAGAGGGACAGGGAGAAAGCCAGGCTGGGGCTGTCACAGAGCCACTTCCCTGTGCTCAGGGACCAGCAGGGCCTGGCAGCCACAGCCTCCCCATAGCAACTGAGACAAACAAACCCTGGGGCTGCAGTGGAGTGATGACTGAAAGGAAAGGGTAAGGGAACAGCCAAACTATTTTTATATTTCCGAACTACGCAGCAGCTATTTTTTCCTTTTCCGTGCTGAGTGGTCATGGTGGTGCCTGTGCTTGCTGGGTGATATTCCCCCTCCTTCCCCTGCTTGCTCTTAGCTGAAGTCCCACCTATTTGTCTGAGAAGCTTCACATTTATGGGTCTCTGGCTCACGTACAGTATTTGTTTGCCTACATTAATTAATAGTGTGAGTGTGCACACCCAAACATCTCCCTGGCAGAGCTGAGACATGTGTGGAGTGAGTGTGGACATCCTCTCTAGGTTGCTGCATCCCTCCATGGGCTGGGGACAGCCTGCCAAGCCCCAGGCTGCAGGGGAACCTAGTGGCTCCATGCCACCAGGTACATTTGTACACCAGGTACACGTCCATCTCAGACATTTCTGCTCCTTGGAGGCTTCTCCCAGTGGCCAAGCTTGGGTATAGGCAATGGGGCTGGCAGAGGGGCAAGAGCTGGGTAGGAAACTTCTCCACACAACCCCTGCAGGTGTGGGAATGTTCCCTTTGGGAAGTGAAGACCCTCTGCAGCTCTTTATGAAGTGTGAGAAGGGATGAGAACATTCTCCTTTCACAGCCAGCTGGGGGCAGGGGTTGGACCAGGCTGAGGTGGCTGAGGGCTCCCAGGTGGGGGTGGATTTGACTCACCTACCTGGGCTCTCTCCATCACCCAAGGCTCCCTTTACTGGCAGCAGGAGAAATGGGTGTGATTTGGGCATGAGTCAACTGGCCTAATTTTTGCTTTCTGTCTTAGGGTAAGGTGAATTCCCCTGGATTTTCCTCCTCCTTTCTGCTGGCTGCTAAGGGACATTAGCTCAGATAAATTGATGTCTCCAGTGGGCTGATGAATGGCCATTCCAAGTTAGTAACTGAGTGTTAGCTGCCCATGTACCTGGGCAAACATAACCTCAGCTGGCTTTGCTCAGGCTGCAAGAAAGCTCATAGGGATCCCTGAGTTGTGACAGCTTATTTTTTATTTCAGTTTTTTATAGTGTAAAGAGTGTAAAAATCAGAGTCTCAGAAACCAAAGGCCAGCTGTGAGGAAGCCAATGCTGCCATGATCTCTCCTATTAATCTGAAGTTTCTGTTAAAAGGTTCTTTGAGCATTTTGGTGGAAAGAGTTCCACAGCAAATCACAATAACACAGAGGGAAGTGAAGGAATTACTTCAGAGGTAGCTGTGTTTTTTCTGCCTTCATTTGCTTTTACTTTTCCACTAGATTTACCCATCAGGCTGGAAACCATGGCCAGAGTGCAGAAATGAGGGTGTCCAGGATCCCTGGAGCTGCAGCTGCAGTTTATTATCGGGTGGGTTTGGGTTAGGCCAGCACTGTGTCAGGCATCACGCAGAAAGTTCCTGTCCCAATTCATCACAAGAGCAGCAGCAGTTGCTGGTGGTGATCACACGTTTGATGTTTTCCTCCTGGAAACTCCTGAAGGATGGAGAAGCTTCAGTGAGCAGCCAGAGGTGAAGTCCTGACCTGGAAAAGAGCCTTTGTGAGGTGGTGATTTATGGCCAAGTTTTACAGCTGTCACTGGAGGACATCATAGCAGCTCCTGCCACGGTCATCTCGCAGAAATCTCTCTTCTTACTGGAAATTTGTTGTTTAAGGAGATTTTGATCAAACCAACACTCCTCTCCAGGCTTTGAACACCCCTGGAGGTCAAGTTTCAACATGCAGCCAGGTACATGTTAGCAAGTAACTGAATGAATGAATCAAAAGGAAAATTAATGAGGTTTCAAACGCGGAGACAAGTCAGAACCACGTCTTTACACCTAAATGCAAATTTGGCTTAACTCATCCCCAACTCCTTCGTACTTGCCAAGGGGTTACAGCTGCTGGCTCAGTGCTTGTTAATTGGGTAAAGTACTTTGTGTTCCTGCCTGGTGGCACAGACACATCAGCTGAGACATCCACGGCCTGGTGTTGTTTGGAGGCAGGGCTCGCTCCTGTTTGGGTGGGTATGTGTAGGAAATAAAGGAACAATAATCCCATTCTTCAGGCGTAAATGGGCCCTTTGTTCCCTCCTCCTTGATGTGCTGGAGGAAAGTCACTGCAAGTGCCATTGTTTCCCCAGAGTGTTTTTGAAGAGCTTCAGTGTGTTTCATTCCTCAGCTTAATTCAACAGATTTACTTGTTTTCAGGATATTTCAGATGAAATATCCAAGTAGAAAGCCAACATGTTAATCCTGTTTCTCTGCCTGCATTAGGAACCATCTCTGGAAGATTTTGAGGCTCCTTTGTTTGCATTATAAGACGTGTCTGAGAAATATTTGTTAATGATTTCAACCTGGAGAGTCTTTAAAGAGGCTGAGGTGGTTGGATGGGGGAAACCATCCCTTATGTCCCTTACTCTTTGCTTTGTAGGCTGGGCTGGGGCAGTGCCCACGCTCCCCGGGCACTGTTCAGCTGACCTGCACCATTCAAACAGGCTGTAATTAAGCAGTTCCTAGTTTCAGCAGAAGACTAGCAAAGAAGTGGAAAGGGTGGTCCTGCTGAAAAGCTCACAGCTACTCTAATATTCTCAGAGGGATTTTTTTTTTTTTTTTGGCTGTAGGTGTGCTGTACATCCGTTACACATCCTAAAGCAATTACAGGAGAAAGAAGCCATAAAAAGGGCTCTGTGCCCAAAACCTCACCTGTGTTTTCCAGCTGTGTCAGGGAACCTAAGAAAAGCCATTTCCTCTTTCCACAAACCATCTTTCTTTGAAGGCAGCTATGTGTGGAATTGGTTTGGTTTTTTTTCAGTGCTGCTGCAGAGCATTTAAGGAAAGTATTAATAAGACAGGTCTCCTTTACAGGCTAGCTGAAGAACCCTTCAAGAAAAGTCTGCCCTCCACCCTCCCCACACCACTTCAGGGACAGGAGAGGTGTTGTTTGGCTGTCTCAAAAGGATCAAAAAGGATGAGACAACTTTGCCCCTCTGGCCATGTTCCTGTTGGCACAGTCACTGCACTCCTGCTCTCCTGGCTGCTCTCACCTGGGGCTAAATCCTCTTCACTTCAGTGGCAGAGAGACAGAGACATTTCAGAGGGAGAAAAGCAGCAAGGACTCAGTTGCAGCTCTGTGGAGCACTGGAATGAGTAGGAAAAAATGGTTTAATACCTGGGAAGTGATGGGTCCCTCTGTCTGCCTACCCACATAAGCTCTGGCTCTCAGCATGACGTAAAACAAGTTGGTTGTTTGTTTGTTTTCTATAAAATCAACACAATCAACGAAGTGGGGGTTGCTTGTGATGCTGATGAGGTGCAACAGCAACAACAACAAAAAAATCGTTCTGAGTTAAAACTTTTTTGGAAAGCTTGGCTTTGAGCTTGGAATCAGAGTCAGGAACGTGCTTGTTGGGAGGTGATGTAAGGCTCGGTGTGAAGATACACCTGAGGTATTCCCTGGGGACTTTGTTGAGTGCTTTTTGTTCTGGGCTCTGATCTCCAGCACCAAGATCCGCGGGGATGAGGCAGGGCTTGCTTCCAGGGGAGCCGAGTGAGGAGCACGAATAAGAACGTGCTTCCAAGGAGTCTTTGGCTTATCCATTCAAAAGCTGCGGTGCCTGCAGGGCTGGAGGGTTGGCAAGGTGCGAGTGTGAGCAGAGCGGGGCTGGAGGCTGCTGTAGGGGTGTAGGAAAGTCTTCCGAGATGACTCAGCCCAGGATGAAAGAGAGGGAATTTTGGGGGAGGGAAGGAAAACTGAAACTGGCTTCTTCTCAATTTTCGCAAGACTGCAGAGGGGCAGGGGCGGGGTGGGGCTGGATGCAGAAAATACGATTTAGGAAGAGGAGCCTCTGAGCTGGACAGTGCTCGGATGGAGATGCTCTGGCTGCTTCTTGTTCCTGATTTACCAGGAAAGTGGGAAAATATGAGCGGGAGGCATTAGTCATGCCATTCCATGTAGTCCTCAAATACACTGGATTACTGGAGAATTCACTAATAGAGAGGTGGGTGATGACTTATAAACAAAGAGCTTTTAGGGCAGGAAGTCCCAGTTGTTGAGTGATAATAATTGACTGTAATTATTTTAAATAGAACACTGCCAAAGAATGAAAAACAGTGCAGTTCCCTCTTGTTGGACAGTGCTGTAGGCATCAAAAAAAAAAAAATAATGCTGCACAAGGAAAAATGCCTTTCCTGCCAAACTGCCAGGCCAAGACACTCAAGCTTTTGTGAATCCACGGAGAAAAAATTCTAGAAATTGTTTATATATCTATTATCACCACTGCACACCTGTAGGGCTCTGTGGAACCACAGCAATACAAACAGACAAGTGGGAAAAAACTTCTGAGCCTCTTGCAGGTGACTCAGTGGTGAACGGAAAAAAATCTCTTGTGCTCAAAATTAGTTGTGAAAAAAGACCAAGGACAGCATGCAAAATAAAAGTATTTGTAGTCTTTACTACTCACAGTTCTTTCAATAGTTTTTTTTTTTTTTTTTAAGACCTTGATGTAGTCAGATTTTTTTTTTTCTTCAGTATAAGTGGTTTGGACCTGCCTTTGAATTCTCACTTTCATACTCTGTGTGCTAATTTATACTCAGAAACATGAGTCCACACTCTGCAATCCTCTGCAGGCAGGGTGCAGAGTATAGGCTTGCAAATGCTTTCAATTATCTTTTGAAAGCAGAGAAGAAGTAGCAGCTTCAAAGCTCCATGTTTTATCACTTATGTTATTGATGGATAGCACTGAGGAAGAGTCAGCTAGGATAGAGGAAGGGATTAAAAAAGAATTGTTGCATCACCTGGTCCAGGTATATCCTCCCTTTTCTAACTCACCAAAGAGTGGGTGGATTATTTGACTCTGTGATCCTATAGGAAGCCTTTTCCTAAATCCTGTTATCCCAGTGATTTAAAGACTTCATCTCATTTACAGCCTAAATAAATGGATGGCCAGTGTGTATCCATAAGTTCTTATTATCCTGGCAGCTCTTCCCAAGTGTTTGTGCCCAGCACACTTACACAGAACACCTAACTTACAGAATTATAGGATCACAGAATATCCTGAGCTGGAA
>VZUA01030035.1:0-13142 GCA_013401035.1 Horornis vulcanius
GATTTTTGCATGATAACTTAAGTTTTCACAAAGAAATAACCTATTTGTTAGTGTGTCATCAACTTCTTTGCTTTTAATTTGGCTGTGTGATTAGGGTCTGTAGACAGTGAGGATAAGTATTCTGCTACTGGTATCTGTAATAGGAACATCATTTTACTTTGTGAGCTGTATTTAGTGTGTGCAAGAAACCTTTACAAAATGATCATCCTCCACAATGACTTGGTATAAACTGTGTGACTTTCATCCTCTTGGCTTTCATACAGCTCTTGGTAGGTTCCAATAGACCACCTTCCTGTGCCAGTTTAATGGAAAAAGGTTTTTATACATAGTATAAAAAAAATGGCTTACATTGACCAGAAAGATGGAAATTGTACTTTGCATTGTTTAAAGCAGAGTAGAAGGAGACACAGTACCTCATAGTCCAGGTGAGGAGGGCTTCCCTGTGCTTGGAATTTCAAGCAAAGCTTAGAAAGGATTAAGAGTAAATGGCTGAAGATTGCAGAAAGAAGAGAGCACATTAGATGTGATTAGATTTTGGGTCTGAAGACTACAAAAAGGCACACTTATGACCTGTAATACTTAAAAATGCTTCAGACTTTGTCTTTGTTTTTAGCTGAAAAATTGTTGGTGCTTTTGTTGGGGTGACTCCTTTTGTTGGAACTTTTGGTTTTGGTATTAGAAGTGACTAGTTCTGATTGTTCAGCTACTATCAGACTGCAGCACCTTTCCAGTCTTTTTGTTTTGCAGATGCTTTGTTTTTATTGCTTGATTTTTTGCAAGCCAGTCTGCAGAGTAGTTCAAAACTTCTATGAGAGAGCACCATGGCACACAGCTGTGTTTGGGATTTGCCTCATGATTCTGATGGGATTTTTTTGCATTTAGTCATTTTGCATTTATGTTCATTTTTTCTCTCTGCATTTTATTCTCTAAAATGAACAGGTTCTTGGTTGTGACCCATCCATCCAAGTGTGCTGTCTGGATTGTTCTGCAGGTTTTTAATTTTCTTTGTCCTTTTTTTTTTCTTTTGTTGTAACATTTTATAAACATACATAGTGATATTGAGGTCTGAGAACTGTTCAAGATGGAAGAAGTGCTTCTAATGTTGTTTGAAAAAACACACAATGAAATATCTGTTTGATTTGCTCTAAGTCTGGAAACATTTTTACTCCTGCTAAGGATTTTTCTGAAGGAAATCTCAGCAAGCTTATGTGTGGATTTACTTGACCTTTCTGTCTGCTTGCACATCTTTTTTTTCAGAGGAGCAGGAAGGATCTTGAAACTTCTTTGTCTGTGCTCTAAAGATAAATGCCAAAAATGTACCTTAAAAGATTGAATTAAGAAATACTCTTTCTTTAATGTTTCAGTATGGATTGTCATTAGTCTGTAAGGAAATAGTCCTGTTGACTACACTGTTCCAACTGCTACTATTGATCTATTGATTAAGGCTCCAGGAAAAGGCTTCTTTTTGCTAAGAACTCATTAGTGAAATGGCTGCTTTTATAAAACTATCTCAGTATATAATAAAATCATTAGAGATTCTGCATGAATGCAGTTTTTTCACTTTAAAGGTTGGGTTTGAGCCTTACCTAGCTTTGAACTTAAATAGCAAACTTAAGGCACTCATTAAAAATAGTATCTATGGACAGATATAGTTGAAGGCTCTGATCTTTATCAGATTGATAAATCAAAGGGTGTTCCTCCACCATTGTCTTGTGTTATTCCTGATGCAGAAATGCACAGATATCTTATTGAACCGTTCTCAGCAGCTCTTCTCGAGTTGCACAGCCAAGTTTGCAGATGGTCAACAGTGCTCTGTGCCAGTTTTTGACATTACACATCAGACACCTCTGTGCGAAGAACATGCCAAAAAAATGGTAAGTACAAAGCCATCATTGTATTTATTTGTGTATTGGAATGGTCAGGAGTTTTAACCCCAGTATTCCTATGAAGTCTTCCTTGACAACTAGCAAGTTTATGAACTTAAGTGTTTGTTTGTTATTATTTTTCTTAAAAGGGTAAAACTTGCCAAACATTCCCAATTAGTATAAAGTATGTTGTGAAAATCTTTTACGTAGTTTTGAGGATATAATAAAGCCTACCTGGGAATATTCTTCTCTGGAGGAAATTTGATTATTGCCTTGAATTGAGAAATAGAAGATCATTGTGAGGGATCCTGTGGTCATTTTATTTGGGCTCAGTCCTGGTCCTTGGATCTGAATATAATATGAGTGTGGTATTAAGAACACTGCATCTTAAGCAGTCTCAGTACGTGGGGCCCAAAGTACTTTCTAAAGGAAATGTGGAGAGCAATTAAAAGGATGTAAATAATGGTTTGATACTTTATTTACACTTTAGTAACTATTAGAATTTATCTTTAACCTCCTTCAGGGATCAATGGATCCCAGAGAAAAAAGCAATGGCCTACCTGAAGTTGAGAGAATGGAGAAATGAAGTTGTGCTCTGCTCTCCTTTTATGACACCAATCTTCCAGAACAAAACCTTTAGGAAAATTCACAAACCCACTTCTGCCCTGCCCCTCCTTCAAGGCTTCTTGTCCTACCTTCAGTTAGGTGTAAAATTGCCTTTTTTGTTTTGTTGGGTTATTGAAAGTTTTTTGTTACTGTTTTTGTCCAGCCTCTCCAGTAATTGTGAATTATGGAATTTTTTGGATTAAAATGTGAGCGTTTGTGCTACACAGATCTGTATGGGGTTTCCCCCTCTTCTAGCAATCTTCCTTATGTCCCTCAAGGTTGGCTTCTGTAGCAAATATAATCCTCTGCCATTCCCAGTATGATGGCAACTAAAGACATGATGATTTGATTTATGTTTTCATGTGTCAGTGATTGCTGTTCAGAAGCAATGAGGCCCTAATTGTTTACCCACATCCTTATCCTAGTCCAGCAGTGTTAATTTTGTCTCTTCTTTGCTGTCCCTCTGTTATGTCAGTGGGCACTTGAGGATTCTGGCTTCAGCTGCTGCCCATTATCCACATTAACACCACCTCACAACAGCCTTTTCTCTTTAATACTTACAGGAGTGCTGCTAAAGATTACAGTTTTGCAGTATTTAGTTAGGGTTTGCTATGATAATTTTTAAAGCGACACTGCACAATCTCCTATTTACAATACCTCATAATTTGGTCTATGTTATTTTTGCCATTGGGGTCAATGAGGAAGGAAACAGCTCAATTTTTAAAACTGTGTCCAGGTGTAAGCTAGCAGTTCCTCTTACATTACATTCCACATGTCTGTGGAATGACCAGGGTGAAAAAAGCAAGGAAAGTAGTACTTGTTCTTAATATGCTCCCATTCGTATTGTTTTGCTCCCAAAGGATAACTTCTTGAGAGGGGACAGCTCCCGTAAAGTTCAGCACCAGCAGCAGAGGAAACCCAGGAAAAAAACGAAGCCACCTGCACTTACCAAAAAACACAAGAAGAAGAGAAGGCGAGGCCCACGCCGGCCCCAGAAACCCATTCCTCCTGCAGTGCCCCAAGGGAACCTCACCATGCCTGCCAGTGTCTCACTGCCAGTAGAGATACCCCACATTCGGTCAGTGCTGCTCCTGCCCAGTTTCTCATGCTGCCCTGAGCATTGCCAGTGAGCACTGTACGAAGCTGCCAAATAGCATCTCGAGCAGGGCTAAAAATTGCATCTCCGTGTGACTGTTGGAAAAAAGCTTTAGAGTGGGTCATTTCGTATTTGAGCAATTGTTGGGTTTGATGGGTAAAATATCTTGCTCCTGATATTGCCTCTTACGTAATTAATGAGTAGCCTAAGTGTAAGCTTTCTAAAGAAACTACCTAAAAGCATTTTTTTCCGAGATAATGGAGAAAAAAATGTGTGGGGAAGCATCCGTTGTAGATGGATATGCACTGATAGTTGTCCTTTGGAGCAAGCAGAGTTGAACACTAGGGACTAATGTTCCTTTCTGTTCAGGAGCCCCTCCACACCAGAGCTCAGTGCCGATGAGCTGCCTGATGATATCGCCAATGAAATCACAGACATTCCACATGACTTGGAATTGAATCAGGAGGACTTCTCTGATGTCCTGCCGCGGCTGCCCGATGACTTGCAAGATTTTGATTTCTTTGAAGGTACCATTTTATTTTATGCTAGCATGAACACAGTCAGTGAACTGAAGAAGTGAGTGTTTCTGAACTGCATTTTGAGGAGTTGCTTGCTTTCCTACAGAGGTAATAAATTCTAGAGAAGGAAGTGTGCATTTGCTCTGTTGTTTGTGAGCTCTGAAGTAAAGCAGACTTTAAGAAGGCTGTGTGCGTAGTTCTCTGCTTGCTCATATTAATGCTAATCTAAAAATCATAATTGGTTTAGTATTTTAATAATTCATTTTACATTTTTACTGCCTGTCAGGGTTACAGTTAAATCAAGAGTTTTCTCAGTAATGGCATCTTCCTGCCATCGAGTGGGGCTGGAATCACAGTCAATGTTGGCCTTTGATAAAAAGAGAAAAGAGTGAGAATAAAATCTTTAAATACATTTTTGAAACTAGCTTTTGATCAGAAATGTGCTTGAATTTCTGCATTCTAATGCTCACTACCTATAACATATAACAAAGAAATTAGAATAGCCTGGAGTTTGGTATGTGATTTCTTTGGTCATTTTCTGATATAACATGACATCAGACCGTGTTTGAATTGAAATTAACCTAAATTATACTGTCTGTGTAAATTTTAGGTCCAGGCTGTAATGCGGTAAGTAGAAAGAGGGATTCTGGACCATGTGTTACTGCAGCATTGAAGAAGATCTTATTTAAACATTTTCACTTTAAGTCTAGGAAGTTTAAGAGGCATCTCCTATTGAAGTATGTGGAAGAGAAGGGAGAGAGGGGGATTTCCATTGAAGAGGAAGGTGTAATTTCATGGTTTTCTTACCTTGCTTAGCTAGTGAACACTGATGTATGATACTTTCTGTGTACTGCAAGCCATGCTGGAAGGTTATCATACAACACAGCTCTGTGCTGAATTGTCTGTACATCTTCATCCTTTGAGTGCCAGGGCCAGGCTCACCTGAGAGCAGTGCACTAACTGGTGGTGTCCCTGTTTCTGCAGGTAAAAATGGAGATCTTCTTCCGACCACAGAAGAGGCCGAAGAACTGGAACGGGCCCTACAGGCTGTAACTTCTCTTGAGTGCCTGAGTACCATTGGAGTACTTACACAGACAGATGGTGTGCCAGTTCAGGAGCTGTCAGATAGAGCGATAGGGGTGTTCTCTACAGGTGCTGGAGCTCCAGGGATGCAGTCCTTGAGTCGAGAGGTTAACACGGATCTGGGGGAGCTGTTGAATGGGCGTATAGTACATGATAATTTCTCCGCTCTGGAGCTGGATGAGAACTTGCTCCGTTCTGCTACCTTGTCCAACCCACCTACGCCCCTGGCAGGGCAGATCCAGGGGCAGTTCTCAGCCCCAGCCAACGTTGGCCTTACTTCTGCCACTCTGATAAGCCAGAGTGGCCTTGGGGAGAGAGCCTTCCCGGGACAGTTTCATGGACTTCATGATGGCAGCCATGCCTCCCAGAGGCCCCACCCTGCCCAGCTGCTGAGCAAGGCAGATGACCTGATCACCTCACGACAGCAATACAGCAGTGACCATTCACACTCCTCACCCCATGGAAGCCATTATGATAGTGAGCATGTGCCGTCTCCCTACAGTGACCATATCACCTCCCCTCACACCACATCCTTTTCTGGTGATAACTTGGCAGCTACCTTCTCAGCAGAAATGCCCATGATGGCACAGCACTTGCTCCCAACTCAGCTGGATGTGCCACTTAGCGGGGTGGTCAACCCCAGAACTCACTGGGGAAATCTTCCTGTCAATCTTGGGGACCCCTCTCCGTTTAGCAACCTTCTTGGTGCAGATGGACACCTCCTGTCCACCTCCCTGTCCACACCACCTACCACCTCGCACTCAGAGACCACACAGCCTGCCTTCGCCACTGTGACCCCCAACAGCTCCAGTGTGCTTCCGGGGTTACCGCAGACCAGTTTCAGTGGCATGGGTCCTGCCTCCGCTGAACTCATGGGCTCCACCTCCCCTAAACAACAGCTCCCTCAGTTCAGCGCAGCCTTCGGGCACCAGCTGAGCTCCCACAGTGGCATTCCCAAGGACCTGCAGCCCAGCCACAGCTCCATAGCTCCTCCCACGGGCTTCGCAGTGACCGGTGCCACCGCTACCAGTACCAATAACGCATCCGCGCCCTTCACCACCTCCAACTGAGCTTGTCTGCCTGGCTCCCTGCAGGTAGATGGGGGACCTGTGTTTTCTGTCTTTCCTTTTTTCCTTTCTCTTTATTTTGTCTGTCTTCTCTTCCCTTTTTTTTAAGAGGGGGTTGAAAAGAAAACCCCTGCTTCAGTACTGACCAGGGTTAGCCCTCTGTGAACCTTGCTGTAGCATTCACATGTGCTTGTTAGGCACTGGTGCTCATTTATTGCAGGCAGGTTCACTGTTCCCCAATAATTCCTTAAGGATACAGCACAGTTACTGGATGTAATTGATCTCAGCAGTAAGACCTAGAAATGGGAAGATACCTCAGATCACTGATGCATGTTACTTTTCCCTAGGGTTCGGATCAGTGCTTGCCATCCCATTAGCATCTGGTAGAAAGTTTTCCAGTGGGCAGAAGTCTCTTGATTTATTTTTTTTTTTTAATTTACTCTTTTTCCAAAGGTAGCATCTGGCATGGAAAACTTGGCTGCACACATTGATTTGAGAGTGGTGCACTGAAGTCCTAAATCAAGATCATGATTCAAGGATGAGTGTGGCAGTTTCTTGAAATAGTCTCTTGACCTCCTCTGTGTGTGTGTGTGTGTTTGGGTTGCAGGGAGCAGTGATTCCTTTTCTTCTTTTGGTGAAGAAGTAGGAGTTGTCCCCTTCCAGAACTGGTCCCTGTTCTTACTGCATGCTGATTTTTGGGTTTTTTATTATCATGATTTGTGATTCACTGAGTAGCAAAGGGATCAATTGACTGGTTGCCCATAAATTTGAAGGCTGATATAAAGTTAGCACAGGGAAAAAAAAAAAAAAGGAAGATAAACAGAAGGATTGAAATACAGATCATGGATTAAGAAGATTCCTGTGAGAAATTCCCTTCTTTGCTGAATTACAGTGGCCTTGTAGCATTGATGATTTGCCTTTTCAAGTGTGTCTTTGTCCAGAACTCTTCGCCTGACAGGCTGACAGGAATTTCCCAGCTGAAACAGGAAGAATTAGGTTGGTTTTTTGCCCATCCACACAAGGCTAGGTTAGACCCATTGTAAATTTCAAATGGATGCATTTCTCACAATACGTCTAACTAGTGAGACTTTCTTGGACAGTTCTTAATCCCCTGAGAGCCGTACAGTTTTTCCAACACTTGTAGGGTTTGATGCTCTGTTTAGGAAGCTGAATGTATGTAAGGATCTAGCAGGTACCTATAAGCAGTCATGGCTAACCAAAAGAAAAATCACTAAGGCAAATAGGTAACAATTCCTTCTGTCTGCAGGATGGTTTTGTTTGTACTGATCACCTGCTAACGACAGTGTTCACTCTTTGGTAGTAATTACAGTTCCTAAAGAAAGGAGTCAGCTAAGTTTTAGATTGTTAAAAATAATTATTATTTTTTTAATTTTGTTTTTTAAACCAAGAGGTAAGAGCAGCAGAAATTCTGAGGTGTTTACTTGCATCTCGAGAAGGAATTTGCTTATGACTCTATAGGGCTCAGACTTGCTACTATACTCTGACTTTGACTGTAAAAGTAGCTCCTGTTTAATACAAGTCTCTGTTCTTGGTTTGTTTTAGAAATGAAGATGAGAGAAAACAGAAAATTCTGCATTTCAGTCTTGTACTGTAGATGGTGGATTTTATTCTACCTTAGAGTAAAAACTCCTACCTGTGTGTATTCGAGTCTATTTCAGGAAATTAAGAGAACCAAGCACATGAAACAGGGAGGCCTAATAAACTTTCTGAGCAAAGGATCACTGAATGAAGTTTAGTTGCTATAGAAATTCATTTTGTTAGCAGTCAGGCACACACCAAAATATCTGACTCAAACCTCTCCTTCCATCTTCCTAAGGAACAGAGTTTAAATGGGATAGCTCTTGTGTCTTCTTACTATTGTAGCAATCATACTATCCCTTTTTTCTTGAATGATCTGTCCTCTTCAAATATAAAAGAGTATGGATGATGCATATGTCCTTTTCTGAAATTGCAAGTGTATGTGGGTGGAAGAAACAAAAATTATTTTCATGCTTCTGTTGTTATGAAGTCATTATTTCATACTTGGTAAAATAGATCTTAATAATATAAACCGAATATTTCAAGTGGTGATTTAAATATGTTTGTAACACTTAAATGTTTTTAAATCACATAAAAAGTTTAATTGAAGCCTATGAAATCCTGCTTGTGGTTGTCCTGCTGATTGAGGAATGCCCAGTGATATTGTGAATGAGGCAAATCTGACAAGGCTTTTATTTATTTTTGTATTATGTTACCCATACTTTATTGAGGAGACAACTGTTTGATTTGCAGATGATTTTTGTTGTGTTCATATACCTTCTTCAATGTGCTGGGATGTCTGAAAAAGAGTAGAGAACTAGTATATACCAAATGTTTAATCCTTTCATCTGCTTGTGTATTCATGTAATTTTAGAAGGTGTTAAGTTCTATGTATTGGTTTCAGGACTTTGGTCTTGAAATGATTCTTGTGCCCATCAAACTTCTAATGAAGCTGCAGCTAGTGCAGAGTATATTTATCCCACATCATATTTCTCTTTCTTAGCAAATGCTGGGGGGGAAGAGAGGATAGGAAGTGAGAGCCAAGTTCTGCTTGGTTGAGTTGGTATAAATTACAGAGGCGCTTTCCGGTCTAAGGTCACGGTGAGTTTGTACTGGTCTAACTCAACAGAACCCAGCTCCTAATCTGTGCATTGATGTAGGCAGAGAAATTCAAAAGCTGTCAGAGCTATGCAGGTCCATGATTACTGTTTGAAATCAATGGCCTTTATGTACCTGCGTTTCTTTAAAGCAGCTTAGGGCATCAAGTCTCTTCCCCCACTTAGATTTCAGGTTTTGTATATCGCTTGATGACTCTTCCCTGAAAACTGACTGCGTAATATTTTTTCCATGAGCAAACTAAGTTTGCAATAAAGCTGCACTTTCAAAAATAAACTTCAGTTTGTATACAATTGAAATAGGAATCCCTCTGTCCTGTCTGCCACAGCGTTCTGAAACGGGCCACCACTTTTGCCTTTTCCTGGTTCACCTCTGATTTTTTCACTACTACCAATTTCATGGTTACCTGGCTACCAAGCAGTTACGGGTCTTGATCTTAGCTTTACAAGGTGGATCATTCCAGGTGGGTTTCTACACCCACACAACCTGTTGACTTCAGTGCATTATTGTCTTACTGTTGGATGCAAGAGATCTAATTGAGAGGTATGTGTAGTTAGAGATATTTCACACCTCTTCATCTGGGAAATCCTGCTGGCCTGGTTAAGGTGGTCCTTGAGGCTGTTATTTTTGTGGTTCCCAAGTAGAATCCATGCTCCCTCACAAATGTTTTTGAGTATCAGCTCTTACAGCAATTAGCATTCTTGTCACCCCTTCACCAAAGAGCCAGTGTAGCAATTTCAGATGCTCAATACCTGTTGTGCCCTTTAAGTGTTGACAAATGGAATAAGGCTAGTCGAACCTAAAAGTTAATTTCTTCACATAAGATTGGAGTTTTAAAGAATGAAAAAAATTAGACATAGACTAGAATAACATTTACATAGTTTTGGCAATAACAGCACCTCAGTTAGTCTCTGTTCAAAAGTACTTAACACAAGATGAATTTTGACAGTGTACAGAGGCTTATCAGGAATAGCTTTGTGCTGTCCTGGTGCATAAGGCATTCTTTAAGACATGCTTTGATGTTTCCTTTCACATAGGAATACTTTACACCAGCTTTGAGGGGAACCATATGCACTTAGATACCTCAAAGTTGATTTGTTCTTTGGCTTCATAATTATGATGCAAGAACTTTGTCTCCTCCTGCCTTCCAGTTCCTCCAGATTCTTGCTTAGATCCCTTCTCGTTAGTAGCATGCTTCTCTCTATGGCTGAGCATAAGGGGTTTAAATTGATAATGCTGAGAGGTAGCACAGTTGCTGGTCTGCCTCAGGCAATGTGGAGAAAATGGCAACAGGTAGGTTTCCAACTGAAAATGGGGATTTGCAGTTCTCATATGGAAAGCATTGAAAGCCCTGAGAAGCTTATCACCTGCTAGGCAAAAATCAGAGAAAAGAAATTTTCAAAGAGAAGTTGTACCTAATAGCAAAGAGAAGCCAAGGGGAGTGGCTTTNTCCATTGTGAGCTGCCACTGGCTCTAGGGGCATGGCCAAGGCAAAAGACCTAGGACTGAACCTGCAAACCAGTAGCTAAATTCAGTTTGAAGCTTTGTCTTGCTGTAATGACATCTAAATACAGTCTGAGACTGAATCTGCTTGCCAAGAGAGTCCTGCAAAGGTGGGCAGTTTTCTTCCCTGAGAGGCTGGCCCTGGTGGCTGCCCACGCTGCTTCTGAGCTCTAGCTGCTCCCTGAGCTCCTGCAGCCTCCTTGCTGCTGTGTATCCCTGTAGGCATTGTCAGGCCTCCAAGGGTATTTCTCCCTGTCTTTGTGCTGCAGTGAGCTAAATCTGCTCATGAATTCTCCAACAGTATGAGCTTGTGGGCAGAGAGGAGGGAAAAGTCTTTAGACGAGCCAGCTACCTGCAGTTAACATTGCAGGGCACAGGACAGTGGCAGGAGGTGCTTTCACCCAACAGACAATAGAAAAGTTACCTGCAGTGATCTTTGGCAGTGAGATGTTTGTGTGTCTGTCCAGGCAGCTTCCCTGGTGGAACTGGGGTATTTTTCTTTTGTATTTTCACATGTGAAGGAGTCTCCTGTGCAGACCTCTTGCAAGGTCCAGTGGTGACCGAAAGAGTAACTGAAGGAATAGTTTGGGGCTAGTGTGCTGGTGAGATCTTGAGGTCTTTCTCCCTTTCTGATCACAAGGTCTTTCTGATCTTTTGGGCAACATTTAATGATGGGGATTTGTGGGCTACTTCTTGTACCTCCTTTATTTCCTTCCACTCTACATACTTCATCATTCTTGCTTCTATTTTCCCATTCTCAGATACTTCTCCAGTGTAAGTTATGCCAGCTGGTATGTCTTCTGTGGTTCTGAGTGAATTTGACTGTAAAATGAAAAGGAGGAGAGATTTCTGCAATTCATAACATATATTTGGATGCTAGAATGACAGTGCAATAGATCAAAGTGTTTCTCAGATCAGTGAGTAGGGAGATGTTTCACAGCATGCTGATATGTCATGAACTAGATGCTGAGAGTTGATCATGGGAGTGCACGTGCTAGCAGTGAATATACAGGCATTTTTAGCAAGAATTTACCTTCTCAGAAGTTCCTTTTTGAGATGTGTATCAGTAGACAGTCACAAATCAAAATTTAAATTACCCTTTCTTAATACACTCAAGCCCAAATAAAAGTAAGGAGGCTTGGCAACAAAAACCTGTATTTGTGTTCACTAAACTTAAACTTGGACTTCAGGAGAGGTCTGGTCATAAGAGACCTTAGTTCTAATCAGTTAAAGTTCCAGTCTTGTCTTTAAAACTAGACAAAAACACTATTGTTGGGAAAGAAAAGTTTGGGAGAGGAGAAGGGGTTAGAAAAGATACATCTTAAAACAATCTTCTCACTTGTGTCTTCAGCCTCTTTTTAAGAAAAAAACCCCAAACAGTAGTGACTATTTTCCCTTTTCTGTCTGGTACTTCTTATGGTTGTTGAGTTCTTTGCTTTCTCCTGTTTTACTCTGCTCCTTCTCTAGCTGCTGTGGAATGAAGTAATGTAGTGGAAGCATGAAGGGACACAGCCAAGTGAGCATGGCTGTAAGTTGACAGTAATGGTTGGAGAAGGCTTTCTTTATCTGTCTCCTTGAAGTAAGTGTTGGCACCTTTTCAGTCTGCTCTAGGTCTAGGTCCAGAATTCGGTCTGGAAGAGAATAGGATGAAACTTGGCCTTTTGACCATAAAACTGTACTTACTTGCTGTAGAAAAATGCATTCTTCCTACTCCTCTTGCTAGTCCCCCAAACACACAGAGTGAGATGTCCAGAGTTACCCGCGTGTCGAGCACATAGGCATTTTGAACTTGGTCCAGTAATGCTAATGTTTAACCTGCTTTCTGTCGTTGTCAGCTGGTGCCCACGGAGATGAACTCTGGATAGGTAACGTTCCCAGATACCCTCTGGAAAACTTTAACTTTGGTGCAGATTGCTCTGATGTAGCTAACTGCGATGGCATTGGCTTCTACCTTGGAGTGGACTGATTTACCCTGAAATGACTCTCTAACCTGCGTCTTAAACAGTGTAGTTGGTTCTGGTGCANGATCTGAAATGCAATCTTCTTAACACAGGCTAATAGACAGAAATTTCACTTGTGAACTCCAGTTGAATTGGGAGTGTCCCAGTTATTTTCCTTGAAAAGAGGGTGAAATAAGGATGTCAGCATGACCCTCACAGCATTGCACACTATTACACAAACATTTGGGATTTGAATTAATAGACCCCAGGCTCCTTAATCCCATGGCAACAATCAGCCTTAAGGATCTTTTAACCTATCATTAGAGATATAGGAAAAAGAAAAAAGTAAATAGTTTTAAAAATAAATAATAATTTAAGGTAGAGCGTCACCTAAGTGAGAGCGCAAGAAGGAGAAATCTTTGTTCAGTTTCTTAGTCAATGGTGTCTGGCTTACGGACTCTTTCTCTTCTCGGGGCTCTCATCTCAAGTTCAACATACAGAATCTTTTTCATCACGCTCAGCTTTAAACTTTTTATTTAAAGATACCCTTCCCCAATGAGCTTTCAGAATACTTATTGTAGATTTTAAGAGAAATGGTATATTAATTTATGCTATTAACATCACCTCATAAATTATAAGTTTTATACTAAAGCTGTATTGAGTGTAATGAATTATGTTGCATATGTGTTTTTAATAGCTATAAAATTATATACAAGCTTTTTTGGAAAAACAAACTAGTGAAGCACCTTTTTACACTGGATCTTTGCCGTGTCAAGGTGTACAGCTATTCTTTGCTACCTTGCAGATAT